>PVLC010002304.1:0-67050 GCA_004027655.1 Graphiurus murinus | reverse complement strand
TCCATGTATTTTTAAATTTTCATGGATAGGAACTTTCCTCAATTCCTCCTGTTACTAATTGTTAGTTTCAGATCATTGTGGTTGAAAATGATACCCAATAATAATATTAGTCGAATTCAATTTGTTAAAACTTGTTTTGTGGCCTCACATCCAATCTATCCTGGAGAAAATTCCATGTGCACATGAAAAGAATGCCTATTTTGTCACTGTTGGATGGAATATTCTATACATGTTAGGGCCATTTGGTCTATGTGTAGTTCAGGTTCAATATTTCCTTATTAATTTTCTGTCTGGTTGATAGGTCCATTGGTAAAATTGGGATATTGAAGTCCCTTAATATTATTGTATTGATTTTTACTGTTCCCTTCATGCCCATTAATAGCTGCTTTATATATTTCAGAAGACATAAATAAATTTCAATTACACTTTCTCCAATGATGTAAATTCTCTACACTTGTGCTGTCCAATGTAGTAGCCACACGTAGCTATTAAGCATTTGAACTGTGGCTAGTTCAGCTGAGGAACTTGATTTTTAATTATGTTTAATTTTAGTTTTAATCAGTTGAAATAGCCACACATGTTTAGTGTATCATGTCCTACAGAATGAGATGTTTTTTACTTGAAAGAACAAGGAACCATTGTTTTTATATGAACACAAAGATACATTGTACAGTAGAATGCAACATGCATGTAAAATTTGAAATTAAAATGAAAGACTTAAAAAATGTGTGAGCCCAGCACTGGATGTTTCTGGCTTTGCTGCCTCTGCTCATGTTATTTGTTTATCTCTGTGATTGGGGATAGTCAGTTTAAAAATTTAAGAACCATTAATCTAATCCAGTGGTTCTCAAAATGTACTGCCTAGACTACAGCATCAGTATCATCTGTGAGCTTATAAAAAATACTAATCATTGAACTTCACCTGAGACCTAAAAATCAAATGTTGGGAGAGAAGCCAAGTGATTGTTAACAAGGCCTCCAGAGCATTCTGATGTATGCCCAAGTTTGAGAACCACTGCCAGTCTCTTCATTTTAAATCTTCCTATGAATTTTATATTTACCTCCAATTTTAGTTCATAAAATGACACCTGCCCTGTCTGTTTTTCCCATCTATTGATAAGTTTTTCACTTTCTCTTTCTATACTTTTCGTTTTATTCTCACTAGAGGGAAATTCAGTATTTACCGTGTTTAAGTTCTTTTACTATGTAGTGGCTATGACAATACTTCAAATGCATATGGAGATTTAGAAAGGAGGAAATCAGTTTGACAATACCCTGAGCATGATAGATGCTGAAATCTTTTTTAGACCTCAACAACCATTATCTCCTTTGTATTATTCTCACTTTAGTTGTTCAGGCAGGGTTAGGTTCCTGTAGGGTTAGGCCTGATGATCTTATTTAATTATCACACTGTAGTCATTAATTGTTGCCTTTTGTGAATATCATTTCAGGGTTCTCTTGCATATTGTATCAAAGTGCCATGAAGAAGGCTTGGATAGTTATCTAAGATCCTTCATCAAGGTTTGTGGAGTTAGCTCTCTTGCTGAGTGATTTCTTCGATGGGACAGTTTCACCTTACAGTTTATTGTCTTTGTAGTATAGCTTTCGACCTGAGAAACCCAGCGCTCCTCAGGCCCAGCTGATACACGAAACCTTGGCAACTACAATGATAGCAATATTGAAACAGTCTGCAGATTTCTTAGCGATAAATAAACTCCTGAAGGTAAGGGCACAGGGCACACTCATTGATTCTAGTTTTCATCATCTTCTCATTTGGCCCTCCCTCTCCCCATCATTGCACATTCACCCTTTACTGATGTCCTCCACAGAGCCTACTCACCCTCCCAATTCACACCTTGCCCTCAATCAAAGGACAAACTTTGGATCAAGTAGATCTGAGTTAGAATCCTGTACCCATTACAATATAGCTCTGGGGCTTGGGGCCAGTTATTTAGCATCTCTGAGCCTCCAATTCCTCATTTCTAAGATATACATAATGTACATTTTTGTAGTACTGGGGATTGAACTTTGGGGCATCCTACCTCTGAGCTACACTCTCAGCCCTATTTTATATATATTTTTTGGAAACAGGGTCTCACTAGGTCACTGAGAGTCTAAATTGCTGAGGCTGTCCTCGAACCTGTGATCCTCCTGTCTCAGCCTCTCAATTACAGGGATTACAGGCGTGCACCATCACACCCAGCTATAAGTAGTATGTTTAACACATAGATTCTGGCATGTAGTAGGCATTCAGTAAATGGTAGCTGTATTGTCATTTTCTTTTTATTATTTTAATACTGGTAGAACTTTCAGTATCTTGGGTTATAGTTGCTTGAGACCTCTCTCTACCCTTCAAATTACATAATATGGACAAATACACAGGCCATGTAGGCTGTGTCAGTGACCTTCAGGAATTAAGGTCAGGGTTGAGTACCCCCACTGAGTGTGGGTTCTAATAAGATTTGTTTTCATTTGGACACTTTTATTTGTGTTATTATTATCCGTAATAGTGGGATTCAGTGTTACAAATTTGTGCATGCACATAATTTGGTCAACTTTATTCTCAGTACCTCCCATAAGATTTGTTTTCTGCACAGAATTTAAAATAACAATAAAAAGTTTGGTTTATTCTTATCTTCAGATTTGATTGTGGGCAATTCAAAACAAAGTTAAAAAGCACTACTCTCCAGTAGGACAGATGTTCCCATGCTCCCCTGGCATAATACGAGTTAGCTTGGAGGTATAATAGTACCTTTTTGCTAAAACACTTGGAAGGTTCCCTGTGAGACTTTGATAGTGAATTGGAATCACTTGAAAATGTCAGTAAAGTTCAGAGACAAGCTCCATATTGCTATGTCAAACTTGGCTCAGCTTAAAGGATTTGGGAAAATGTTAAAGTTTTTTTTTTTTTTTTTAATTTTAGTACTCATGGTTTTTCTTTGAAATAATTGCAAAGTCAATGGCCACATACTTGTTGGAGGAGAATAAAATTAAGGTAAGTAAGCTTAATAATTTTTATCTTATTTTTATTGATAAGAATAAGTGTATATATTTATAAGAACAATATAACATAGACAAAAAAGTAAATCTTATAGATAATAATGACATGCAAATTCTTTACATTAAAGGATTCTTAGACCTTCTATTCCTTCGACTTTTCAACATTGCTTACAAAAAAATGGATGTATTACATAAATCTGAAGCCTCACATCTTATGTATTCTACAATCAATTCTGTACATATTTTTCCACATAGATTATTTTCCACATAGATTATTTCCTATAATTATTTAATACAAAAAACTCATTACCTTTTGAAACTTTGTCTTTGTCTTTTGATTTTAAAATGTCTGTGTTGAAGCCAAACATGGTGGTGCTTGCCTTGTAATCTTAGTACTTAGGAGTCTGAGAAAGGAAGATCACAGGTTCAGGACCAGCCTTAGTGAAAGCCTGTTTCAAAATAAAAGATAAAAAGGACTGGGTGTGTAACTTGGAGGGAGAATGCCCTTGGGTTCAATCCTTAGTACTACAAAAAGTAAAGTAAATAAAAATAAAAATGTCTATGTTTAAAATATTCAAATAGGAAGAACAAGACAGCTTTTCTCTTAGAAAGGATTAAGACATACAAAGTTAAAATACCTTTATGCAATAGGTGTGCTCCTGGAATATGGTGTATATATTCAGTTGTTTTTAAAAGTTGTTTTAAGCTGGGTATGTTGGCACATGCATGTAATCCCAGTACTTGGGAGGCTGAGACAGGATTGCAGGTTTGCCACTAGCCTCAGCTACTTAGTGAGGTCCTCCACAACTTAGTAAGACCTTGTTTCAAAATAAAGAATAAAAAATAGGGTTAAGGATGTAGCTCGGAGGTAGAATGGCCCTGGGTTAAATCCCCAGTACCACACACACACACACACACACACACACACACACACACACACACACAATTGTCTTAAAGGCACAGATTCAGAATATATTACCTGAAATGCTTGGAGTCCTGAGTGTTTTAGGTTTTGAAATATTTGCATATTACATAATGAAATACCCTGGGAATGAGATCCAAGTCTGAACATACCTGTGTGTTTCATTATACCTTATACACATAGTCTGAAGATAGTTTCATACAACAATTTGTATTTGCACCTGTGTTTTGCCTTTCACCTACAACTTGATGTCAGGTGTGGAATTTTCCACTTGTGGTATCTTGCCAATGCTCAAAAACTTACAAATTTCAGAGCATTTTGGACGTCAGACTTTTGGATTAGGGATGCTCAACTGGTACAAAAAAATTTCCTTAGAGGAATCATAAAGCTAAGACTTAAAGGAATACATATCCATCTCATAATTATCATTTTTATCAGAATTTTCATAGAATTAATTTAATGAGACAGATGCATGCTTAGTTTGTGTGTCAGGAAAAATGGAATAAAAATCTGAGATGGAGCTAGGCATGGTGGCGCACGCTTGTAATCCCAGCATTTGGGAGGCTGAGACCGGAGGATCTGGGTTCGCGGCCAGCCTCAGCTACCTAGTGAGGCACTCCACAACTTACTGAGACCCTGTTTCAAAATAAAGAATAAAAAATAGGGCTGGGGGTATAGCTCAGAGGTAGAACCCCCTGAGTTCAATCCCCAGTAACAACAACAACAACAAAAAATCTGGGATGGGTAGCCAGGTGTGGTGGTGCATGCCTGTAATCCCAGTATTTGGGAGGCTGAGACAGGAGGATCACAGGTTTGTGGCCAGCCTTAAGCAACTTAATGAGGCCCTCCACAACTTAGTGAGACCCTGTTTCAAAATGAAAGAATAAAATAGGGCTGAGGGTGTAGCACAGAGGTAGAATGTCCCTGGTTTCTATCCCCGGTACCATCAAAAAAACATCTGGAATGTGCCTCTATCTTGGGAAGATGATATTCCAAAGTTAGTCCAGAATGCCCTATTCTTACTGAATTGTTATTAGGGGACCTGATAGTTCCTGCAAGGATTTAAAGAAAAATATATAATTAACTAGTAATTTTGAATGGGGAGAAAAATTATATTTTTACAAACATACTTATATACAGAATGTGCTTCAGTGTGAAAATGGCGATTGATTCAGACCTTTTGCAATTCTTTTTCCTCTGCCAATTTAACTTAAGCTTCCCAGAGGCCAGAGATTTCCTGAGGCATACCACCATGTCCTGCATTCACTGCTGCTTGCCATAATTCCCCATGTGACTATTCGCTATGCGGAGATTCCCGATGAGTCCAGAAATGTGAACTACAGTTTGGCTAGCTTCCTGAAGGTGAGTTGAAAGCAGCCAGAACATGGTAAGGAGCTCTTTACTTGTAGGATCATTAAAAGTTGAAGGAAAAAGTTCCTTACTATCTGGAGACTCAGATGTCTTTATAAGGTTGTTGGAATAACTCCTTTGACCGAATTGATGTTTGTCCTGTATCCATGGAAAGGCTTAATTCATTAAACTAGGGTCCCACACAGGTGGATTAGCCAGAAGACATGTTTTGCTAATTCCACAGGATGTTTTTAGACATATTTTAATTCCAGTGCTTTTAGATGGAGCACATACTTTCTAGGTTGCCACAGTCCTCACCACTCCTTATTGTACCCTAGATCCCTGAGCCTGTGGCTTTTGAATTTACAACTTTTGAACAGAAGCAACCTGTTTGATGATGTAACCATAGTTTACATGTTGCTAATACATGTAAATGAAAATTGTTTGTTTTGGTCAGTGAGGTTATTTTGTTAAAGAGATACCAGAAATTCCTATATTTATGAAATGCAGCATATTTACCATTGTTATGCAGTGCTAGAATGCAACTGTTTTATAAATTGGGTAACAATATTTGTTTTGTTGCAGTAGGATGGACCAAGTAAAAACTAAATGTATTAAAACTCAAGTATGATCCATCCTACTCCTCCTTTCCTCATAGTTCTCCATCACATATTAACCTGATATTAAAAATTTCATGGTCAAAAATCCCTCTAAGCAGTTTTAGTTTCCAACATACCCTCTATCTCAGTCTCCCAAATGTAGGGATTACTGGTGTTTGCTTCCATGCCCAGCTCCCTCTTTTTTTAATTAAAAATTCACTGCTAGGATTCAGATCTCCAGAACATGATTTTCATCTTTTCCTTTCTTTTCATATGGGGTGTCACTATGATGCCCAGGTTGGCCTCGAACTCCTGGGCTCAAGCAATCTTCCTGCCTTAGTCTCCCCAGTTATCAGGACTACAGGCATGTGACACCATGCCTGGCTCAGAGTATGATGTTCTAACAAAAGACTTCCCTTTTCCAGAATTGAAATAAAGTTTTAACACTATTTCATAAGTTTCCTGTGTATTATAAATGGACATCTGGGCTGAGGATGCAGTTCAGTTGTGAAACCCTGATTTTGATCCCCCATACCACAAATAAATAAACATCTGCAAGTGTTTTTAAAGTTAAATAAAGATGAGATTACCTGAAATATAAAGTCTTAGTTTCTTCCTTAAAGTTTAGTATGTAAAGGGAGAACATTAGTGATTTGATAACAAGGTTTAATTCAAGTCAACATTTATTTGTCTTCTATGTGGGGATTCAAAGATGTGAAAAGCTATCTCTGTGGTCACATTCAAATCCATATTCAAAATACAAACCAAATACTACAAAAGAGCCGGGCATGGTGGCGCACACTTGTAATTCCAGCATTCGGGAGGCTGAGACCGGAGGATCCGGGTTCGTGGCCAACCTCAGCTACCTAGTGAGGCACTCCGCAACTTAGTGAGACTCGGTTTCAAAATAAAGAATAAAAAATAGGGCTGGGGGTATAGCTCGGAGGTAGAATGCCCCTGAGTTCAATCCCCAGTACCTCAAAAAAAACAAAACAAACAAACAAAAAAAACCCAAATACTACAAAAGAACATGGAAGGGAAGGATTATGACCAGTTAGTGTGAACAGAGATGAGAAGTATTGGTCAGAGTTCCCAAAGAGTCGAGGGTATTGCAGGTGGATGGGATATATGTGTGTTCAAGGATAAGAGAAAAAGGTATTATGCTATGAATTTAAGATGTGTGGATGCAGGTGTGGTGGTATATGCCTGTAACTTTATTGCTAGTATGATGGAAGAAGTGAGGAAAAGACAAGAGTTAGGACAACAAATTAGAAGACCCTTTGCCTGCCAGATAGAATTCAGCTCTTAGGCTCAGCTCTCCCCTGACCATGCAGGACTGGTCATCCTTTAAGTTCACTATCCTTTACAGATTTCTATGGCACTTCTTACTTACTTCCTGTATATTTTTTTGTACTAGGGATCAAACGTGGGGACATTCTACCTCTGAGCTACACCCCCAGGACTTTTTTACTTTTTGTTTTGCAACAGGGTCTCACTAGGTTGCTGAGGGTCTTGCTAAGTTGCTGAGGCTGGCCTTGAACCTGGAATGCTCCTGTTTCAGCCTCTGAGGTAATGGGATTACAGTTGTGTACCACAACGACTCACTGACTTGCTGTATTTTAATTATTTATTTGTCTTTACCATTGGATAAGAATAAGGAAGGTATCTTATTTAATTGTGTACTTCTCTAGAACATAATTTATTGTCTCAAACATGTTTACTGGGCAAATGAGTAAATAAACATATGTGTAGCTCAGTAATCTAAGTGAGAGGTGACAAGGGTCTGACCCTAGGCAGTGACAGAGGAAGTGGGAGCATAAGATGTGAGATACACGCAACTGGTTAATCAAATATTGAGTTCTTTGTATTTTGAAGGAATATTGTAGGCACTCTGGAAAATATAATAAGGGCTAGTTCTTATTGTCCTATCTAGATAAGAACATGGGACAATAATAAGTAAAATACGAGGTGGTACATACTCAAATTTTTAAAGGTACCTGTGGACCAAGGTGGTTGAGAAGGATGGCACTTCGTGAAACCTGTAAATATGGACTAGATGAGCCAGGCATGGTGGAGCATGCCTGTAATTCTAGTAATTGGGAGGCTGAGACAGGAGGATCATAGGTTTGAGATCAGCCTCAGCAACCTAATAAGACAACTGAGCACGAGTCTATTACAAAATAAGAAAAAAATAAGGCTGAGGGTTTAGTGCAGAGGTAGAATATGCCTGGGTTCAATCTCCAGTACAAAAAAAAGAATGAACAGGATGAAGTAGAAGCAATGATAGAGTTGCTAGACCTGGCATGAGCAGAGAGCCAGAGATGGGAATACCAGTTTTATTGTGAGAAGATAGTAAGTTGAGTCCTATTGGAATATAAAGTTGTAGAAGTAAGTTGGGACAAGATAGAGAGTGTCCTTGAATGCCATGTTAAGGAGTTTGAAATTATATCACAGGCCTAACAAAACTACTGTAAGCTTTGGGGCAGGAAGGTGATGTGATTAGGTCCAACACTTAGAGATTAATTTGGACTTCAGATGGATGGAGAGTTAAAAAGCCTGAAGACTGATTAGAAGCTAAGTCCAAGTGTTCAGTTGTCAGGGAATGAGAGCCTAAAGCAGGAGAATGACCACAGGCAAATAGAAATATCTATTAGGGCTATCACAGAGAAGTGTTCAAATAGACCAAGAAGACTTCACAAGATGCAAAACCTTCCCTTTGCTTTGGATTGTTTACACAGGCAAACCCCACTTTCAAGCTTACTGATCACCACCTATACTTCTCTTTGGGCTTTGAGGGTTGACCAAAATGAGGCAGTGCAATCCACGCATGGTGGCTTAGGCCTCTACTCTCAATCCTTAGGAGGCTGAGACAGGAGGATCGTAGATTCAAAGCCACGTGGTAACTTGTTGAGAAACTGTTTCAAAATAAAAGATAAAAAAGGGCTAGAGGTATAGCTCAGCAATAGACCACCTCTGTGTTCAGTCCCCAGTATTACAAAAAAAGTAGTGTAGCTGAACAATTAAAGATACAAGTATGCATATGTGTGTGCATATGCACACACACACACAAACGTATATAAAACTTGTTTTGGAAATTGTGCATCTAAGGCCCTTAGTCTCAATTCCAATGATAAGTCACTTTGCCCTTTATCTTTTTCTTTAAGGTCACCTGAAACTCTGACAGCTATTATTCCATTACCTATAAAAAATGGAAGTGTCATCCCCTTAGTGTAGAACATGTTTGCAATTTTTAAAAGTTATACTCGACAGACTTTTAGAATTATATAAGTAACTGTTTTGTTTTGGTTTCTGTAGCGCTGTTTGACACTAATGGACAGGGGATTTGTTTTCAATTTGATAAATGATTATATATCTGGATTCAGCCCCAAAGATCCTAAGGTAAGTTTTAGGGATGTAATTGTAGTAGATATCAGACATGAGAGCATGAGACCAAGGGCAATGCTTACTGTCTTTTGGAGGATTTGGAACTGCTGTTTGCACTTAGGTACTTTGAGTATCAATGTACCTCAAAGCACGAAATATTGGATAGTGTTTTGGGGATTCCAAGAATACCAATATGTTCAGTGATTCACTAGCAGAACTCAACATATCTTCCTACTCCCAGCTAAGATTCATCAGAGTGGCATGATAAGGATACTGAATCAAGAAAGGAAAAAGACATCAAGAGGAGTCTATGAGCTGGGTGTGTTGGTGTACACTTGTAATCCCAGTACTTGGGAGGCTAAGACAGGAGGATCACAGGTTTGATCAGCAACTTAGTGAGGCCCTCTGCAACTTAGTAAGACCTTGTTTCAAAACAAAAATAAAAAGGACTGGGGTGTAGCTCAGAGTTAGAATGTCCCTGGATTTAGTCCCTAGTATCACAAAAAAAGAAAACGAGTTTTTGGAACTCTCCATGTAGGCTTCCTGAGCTCGGTCCCTCCTGTGAAGGGTCACACTGGGAGCACTCTCCCTCCCACAGTGAAATCACAGTCCCATGTGTCTAGTATTTCCATTCAGACAATTCCATGCAAGACTCAGACTTTAGGTGTTTATTTGGGGCCTGGTCATACATTGGAGATGGGTCAAAATTCCAGATTCTAAGAAAAGTAATCAAAATAGGTATACAGGCTAGCACTAAAGACACAATTTTATCATGTAGAGAGCATGTCAAAATCCAATTTCCCACATGCCATCCAATATCAGCCTTGTAACGGGCCTTTTTAAAGATAACAGTCTCCGGCCTATTAATGCTTTCCTGCACAGGTTGCATCTCAATATACATTTAGAATACTAAACACTTCTGTTGTGAAGTTTAATGCTCCATATTCAAATATCAAAAGAGCAAATGCCTACCGAATATGAGTTAATTTCTCATATGTTTTCATTTAGGTTCTGGCTGAGTACAAGTTTGAATTTCTACAAACAATTTGCAATCATGAACATTACATTCCTCTAAACTTGCCAATGGCATTTGCAAAACCCAAACTACAGCGAGTTCAAGGTATGTATTTGCATTTTCCATCACTTGGAATTGTGTTTTTTTTCCCTGTTTGTTAGCGTTAGTGTAGTGTAATGTTTTCTAGGTTTAGTAATCAACTTGAAGGTAACCTCAGAATTGTTAATATCTGAAGATAAGGCGACTAATGGTATTTTACATTGCTTTCATAGTACCAATGGCAGTTCTCAGTGTGAAGAAATTGGATGTGTTACATAGATTGTTGTGTAAACACAGATGTCAGATGGTAGTGAAATTGCTCTCTACAATAATGTTTAGAATCTTATTTGAGACAAAATGAAGAAGCAAACACATAAATGCATTTCTGATGAAAGCATCAAAAATGTAAAATATTAACATGTTTGTACTGAATTTATGAAATGCCTTCAGTTTTAATCTCCATTGCTAGTTTTATTGACTGCTTTGTTGTGTAGCACTATTCTTATGTTACTATGTTTTTTATTTGTCCCTTTTCTTTTCATATATTAATTAGATTTTTTTTCATTTGCGGTGGACCGTTTGACTTCAGTAGGTAGGTTTAACTCGGTTCACTCTAGTTTGCTGTTTTTAAACACAATTGATTTGATGAATGGCTAAGATGGATGGGGGCTTTGCTTGCTGTTCAAATCCTCCTTAGCTAAAATGAGCCTTGAGTTATTGTACCCATAAAACCCAAAAGGCAGCGTACTTGTGTACTTTTAAAATAAGCTTGACTGTTGCAAGAGGAATCAATTTTCAAATATCTGCCCTCAGAAAATAAGTTCCTAGCTAGGTGTGGTAGTGCACGCTTGTAATCCCAGTACTTGGGAGGCTGAGAAGGAGGATCCAGGTTCACAGCCAGCCTCAGCTACTTAGTGAGGCCCTCTGAAACTTAGTGAGACCCTGTTTCAAAATAAAAATAATAAAAAATAGGACTGGGGGTATAGCTTGGAGGTAGAATGCCCCTGGGTTCAATCCCTAGTAGTACAAAAAAAAAAAAAACAAGAAAGAAAATAAGTTCCTGCTGAAGCCAGCAGGAGGGTGAGTGATGGACTGAGGAAATCTACTCTTTAAGTGGGTGTCACAAATAAAGCCAGGCGTGGTGGCACACGCTTATAAATCCCAGCATTTGGGAGGCTGAGACCGGAGCATCCGGGTTCGCGGCCAGCCTCAGTTACCTATTGAGGCACTCCACAACTTAGTGAGACCTGGTTTCAAAATAAAGAATAAAAAAATAGGGCTGGGGGTATAGCTGGGAGGTAGACTGCCCCTGAGTTAAATCCCTAGTTCCGCAAAAAAAAAAAAAAAAAAAAAAAAAAAAAAAAAAAAAAAAAAAAAAAAAAAAAAAAAAAAAAAAAAAAAAAAAAAAAAAAAAAGTGGGTGTAACCTCTCCCTGGCTTGCCTCCTCCTCTCTGACCCTGTTTAACAGGCTACTAGGCCACAGTTTTGAAGGTGTGGCTGGAAAAACCTGATAGGATTTATTCAGATAACAGAAGTTAAAAAGTTCATTACCATTTGCAAAATCTACCCAGATAAGGTCATCTTGGTTAGTCAGTACTGGTCCTTGTGCATACAATGTGGTTGGAATTCACAAAAGAACATGACCAATACAGGAAGAAAATCATCTACCTTGGTCTTTAAGGAAGTATCTGCTCAGTGGTGGTGGTTTTAGTGATGGAATTACAACTAGGGAAAATGAGGAAAAATATTTTAAAACCGCAACATCCATATCCAACCATCTCAGTATTAGAGTCTGAGCATGTATAGCTCACATACTTCCCCTAGTATTTATTGATACCTATGAGGAAATCAGAGAAAAGAAGTAGACAGATAATCAGGATTTAGGGTTAAATTGGACAACTCACAGCATTAGTTAAGTCTTAGCTGAATATACTGCATTGTATTAAGTGCTGGAGAGGCAAAAAAGAAATTGATGACATGTCCTTCAGTTTTCCAGCCAAACCAAATTAAATGGTAGGGAAGAAGAAATAAATACAATACAATGCCAAGTATGATGGCATATGCCTGTAATCCCAGCTACACTTGGGAGGCTGAGAGAGGAAGATGGCAAATTTGAGGCCATCCTGGGCTTCATAGAGAGACACACTCTCAAAAAAAAAAAAAAAAAAAACAAAAACAAAAACAAAGAAACAGTAGAAACCTACTATCAAAATTACTAAACTTGATCAAAATCCCCTCTGAGTTGTTATAAAGACCCAATCAGGATATCAACATCTCTTGGATTTAAACTAAACTTTGGATCTAAAATGTAGGGAAAGACATACAGTGGTGATTTTATGAAATGAAAGATCTGTCTTAGTGTGATGATGAATTGGAATGATATAAGACTGTTTTTCTTATTGTTCATGTACCCCATGTATATATTCAGGCCAATATGTAATGATTACTAAAGCTGTCAATATTTAATACTGTCAGAATAATTCAGTGGTCTAGTTTCTTTTCCTTTTCTAAATTTACATGTATAAATGGATAAGTAAATCAAAATTGTATAGAATTATTGGCATTTATAGTTGTAATGCAATCTCTTCAGATATAAAGTAAATACAGAATTATTTTATTCTAGGTTCTAATCTAAGATTTCTAAGAGTTTAAAAGTATCTAGGAGAAAAAGAATCTAGGAACTTTCTTGCTAACTGAAATTATCATCAAAGCTATCATCTATCTCTAATTAGGACTGCTCCCATCGTTTAAAATTGTGCATGCTCATTCTATATAAGAATCATTCAGATTCATTAATAGTAAAAATTAGAGTCCCTGCTAGCATGATCACATATTATTAAATGATAGTTACAGTATTTTAATTGTATAGAATTTTTGAATATTTTAATAAAATAATTCTAAATTTTATTGTACTACAGATTCAAATCTTGAATACAGTTTATCAGATGAGTATTGCAAGCATCACTTCTTGGTTGGTCTACTTCTGAGAGAAACCTCTATTGCTCTTCAAGACAATTATGAGATCAGATATACAGCTATCTCTGTCATAAAGAATCTTTTGATAAAACACGCATTTGATACTAGATACCAGCACAAGGTAAGGATGTACATACAGTCCTCAGTATCACATTAGTAAATTCCTACTATGAATTTTCACTCAAGATCAACTTTATAGTAAAGATCATAATATAAGCATTGATAAAAAGGTATATTTACAAATGAGGGGTTTTTTTTCTATTTTAAGTCTTGAGATATTTATTGGTGCTGGGCATTGAACCCAAGGGCATTCTATCTCTGAGCTACACCCCCCAGTCTTATTTTACTTATTTTATTTTGAAACAGGGTCTCGCTAAATTACTTTGTACTGGCCTGGAACCATGAATCCTCCTGTCTCAGCCTTCCAAGTTTTGGGATTACAATTCACCATGCCTGGCCTATTCAGGCAAAACTTTTAATATATTTTGCAGTGACTATATGTTTTTCTGTTTCTCCTCACTTGAGTTTAATAGCATCTCTTTCCCTAGAGACCACTATCATAACTAAATTGGACTCCTTTCTAGAAGCCATAATACAGATAAAATTTATTGAGGACTTACCTATGCCAGAAGCTGTCAAATGCTTTATATAAACTAGTTGTTAATTAATTATAATTATTACCATCCCCAATAAAGAGAAAGCTGTTTAAGTGACTTGATCAAAGTCAAGTAGCTAGTAATGGGAGAGCTGAGGTTCATTCACAACTAATTCCAAAATCTGCACTTTTTTTTACATATTTTTTATTGGTGCATTATAATCATACATATTTGTTTGGTATAAGCTGGTATAGGCATACATGCACACATCTCTCATTTAACCCTTCCCCAATTCCCACCCCATTTCCTCCTCCCTCCCCCTCCCTCCCCCTCCCTCCTTCTAATGTTCAGCTTGGTGATTGACTTTGATATGTTTGTGAAAGTACATCATGTACATTAGGGAGTTTCCCTCCCCCCATCACCTTGAGTTAAGTCACCTTCTTTGCTCATCTAAGATTTCTCCTTTTTCATCTGGAGTCCCTCTTATGTTCCATTTTCTCCGTAGCTTCCACATATTTGAGAGCATATGATTTTTTACTTTTTGTGACTGACTAATCTCACTTAGCATAATGTTTTCCAGTTCCATCCATTTCCCTGAAAATGACATGATTTTTTTCTTCTTTATGACTAATATGTAGAATATACAGAGAACTCAAAATCTGCACTTTTAACTGCTAGGTATACTGCCTCTTAAGTCTCGAATGGGACACTGAAAAAATAGAGAATTGCTCCAAAAACAGTAGTCACTGTGGTGTAAAATCTTGAGACCAATGTCAGGGCACAAAAGGAAGAAAGGAGGGCTACTCAACCTTGTTATAATGAATTAAGATGATTCCTGGTAACTGTCTCCAAATATTTAAAGTGTTGCCATGTAAAAGTAATACAGTTACTCTTTCTAGCTTCAAAGGGCAGAGCTATACCTAGGAGGTACAACAAGGAATAGATTTCAACTAAAAGTCCTTTCTAACAGAAACCACAAAAGGTCTAAGGTTTTAAAGAAGTTTAACAAACAAACCATTATCCAAATATATGTAAGGAACATTCCTTGAGCAGAGTTTTGGACTAAGTTGGGAGTTTTCAAATCTGTTTGCACTTCAGCATCATCTGGGGCAACCTAGAAAGTTTCCCAAAATTCACAAAAGAAGAAGTAGCAAATGGCCAATTAACATATGAACAATTATTCAACCTCAAGAATAAATGGAAACTAAAACACAGTGAGATATCATTGGTCTTCTGTATTCGCTACGTTCACCATTTTGCCATGGTCATCCTATCTAAGTCTCCAAACTTTCCAAAGTCCTGAAATACAGAGGGCATCTCTTGTGTCATTACAACCACTGTCTTCTCTGATTTGAATGTTTGTAGATATCTGGTGAGAAATGTCTGTAGCTGAGGAAAGCAATAAATATCTTTGTTTAAAAGGCACCACATTAGTTGAGTATTAGTGGAAAGAAATATGTCAGTCTCCTAATTTATCTCATTGACTTCTAGCACCACGATCACATTATTATAATTTCAGCTTAATCAAAGCAAAAATTGTTTCTTGACTAAATACAGTAATTCACTATTTTCCACTTCTTCCTTTATCCATTCACTCAGCCAATATGTATTGACCATGGTCTATATCCCCAGGCACTGAGGATAAAGCAGTGAACAAGACAGTTAAAGTCAACAGTAAAATATCCACTTTGCAGGTTGACTGCTATTAAAAACAATCTTTTACCTTATGTAGTTATGTTTGAGGGATGTGACTTGATTCTGTATTGTGTATAAACCTAAATGCCAACAAATTTCTGGTGTAATTAGCTTTGAGATTCCAAATAGAAATAGATTCATGCTTTGCTAATTTGCTGTTGATATTATCCCACTTTTACTCCTTTTAAACTGATATATGGAACCAACTCTGCTTTTTTGTGGCACTGGGGATTGAATGGTGGCAGGAATAGAGGGGTGGTTCAACTACTGAGCTATACCCTCAGCCTATCTAATTTCAAAACAGGGTCTTGCTATCATGTTCTGGCCTTGAATCTGTGGTCCTATCTCAGACTCTCAAGTACTGGGATTAGAGGCACCACTATTTCTTTTTCTTTTTTTTTTTGTGGCACCAGAGATTGAACCCAGGGGCATTCTACCTCCGAGCTACACTCTCAGTCCTATTTTTTTATTATTTATTTTGAAACAGGGTCTCACTAAGTTGTGGAGAGTTTAAGTAGCTGAGGCTGACTGCGAACCCGGATCCTCGGGTCTCAGCTTCCCAAGTACTGGGATTAGAAGTGTGCACCACCACACCCGGCTACCACCATTTCTTTTTAACTTTTTATTCTATTTATTTATGTATTCATTTATTATTATTTATTTATTTGTGGCAATGGGGATTGAACCTAAGGGCATTCTGACTGAGCTACAACTCCAGTCCTATTTTATTTTGAAATAGGATCTCACTAAGTTGTAGAGGGCCTCACTAAGTTCCTAATGCTGGCTGGCTGTGAAACTGTGATCCTCCTGTCTCTGCCTCCCAAGTACTGGCATGTGCCACCATGCCCAGCTCAATTAAGCTTTTGATAATTACTTTTCAGAACCAACAAGCCAAAATAGCACAGTTGTACCTCCCATTTGTTGGACTGCTTTTGGAAAACATACAGCGATTTGCAGGTCGAGATACTTTGTATTCTTGTGCAGCCATGCCTAATTCTGTAAGTATTAATACATATCTGTTGAAATTTTATTGTTTTACTAAATTTATTTGGAATGGGGTTATATGATGTATGGTCTTGCTTTTAAGAATACACTTTTTTATATTTACAGGTTTTTTTTCTAGAGCAGTCCTTCTTAAATTTTAATGTGCATGTGAATCTCCTGTGGACTTTGTTAAAGCACTGATTCTAATTTTGTAGTTTTGGGGTGGATCTTCAGAGCCTGTGCTTCTAATACTTTTTTGTATTACTTTTTTGTAATACTTGCTTCTGGTCCAAGGACCAAACTTTGAATAACAAGGTTCAAGAGAATGCCAGGAATCCCTGCCAGGAACCCTTATACCCAGAGTTTTTTCTTAATATTGCTAATGTTAATATACCTTGATATATTTGTTCCTCTTGAAAACTGAACAAAAGATTCACATCAAGAATGTTAGGCACTAGGGATCAAACTGTATGCCTTTGCTTCTCCCTTCCCTTGGTAATAATATCCTTTAGCTTTACTCAGTTGGCTTATACTTTCTTTTCATCCCCCTTAGAAGGAAGGAACTTTGGAGGTTATTGGTCTCCCATATGGCAAAACATTTCACCATTATAATAATTAAAATATTCCTACATGAGACCTAAAAGGGTTTCTATCCACTGGTCCTAATTTTGCCTTCTAGATACACAAAGAACACATCTGTTCTCACCTCCACAAGTTCCCTCTTCTACATGTGCCTTCTTTTTTTTTTTTTTTTTTTTTTTTTTTTTGCGGTACTGGGGATTGAACTCAGGGGCATTCTACCTCCGAGATATACCCTCAGCTCTATTTTTTATTCTTTATTTTGAAACAGGGTCTCACGAAGTTGCGGAGTGCCTCACTAGGTAGCTGAGGCTGGCCGCGAACCCGGATCCTCCGGTCTCAGCCTCCCGAATGCTGGGATTACAAGCGTGCGCCACCACGCCCGGCGTTACATGTGCCTTCTAAAATTTTTCCAGGCCAAATATCTCTATTTTGTCATCTGCCATTTCAAAACCTTTACATTTTTTGTCACCCCTCTTCTAGATATGCTCTAGCTTACCAATAGCCCTATTAAAACCAAGAGCCATGGCATCAGAATTGTATGCTTTATATTAGTCTACTCTGTGCAACTATTTATTCCTTCCCTTAACCATGTTTTGTATGGCCCATGACCACCTTTGCACTTTTAGTAACTGTATTATATCCTTAGGTAGCAGGTTAGACTGTATCCTTTCCAACTTACTCTGGAACTTGTACCTATGAAATGCCCCAGATGATTTATTAAATTTGCCCTAGGTTCCTAAGACAGTCACTTTTAAGTTTGCTTATTGGCATCTATCATGTCAATTGCTGAATGTGGATGTTGTTTTGCCTACTTGGGTATCAGGCTGGTCTTTCTTCACAAATACAGTAGCTCATGTTCATGTCAGTCCACTCACATTTCAGTGATATTTGGGAACATCTGACATATCGTTGTTTCTTTTGTAGCTCAAGTTCACCTAGGGCTTCTGTTCATATCCCTGCTTCTAGAACTGTCTCTGGTTCTAAGGAGAACTGAACTCTGTTGAGATTGTACCAATTACCATCAGCTAGTTATATCACTTGATTAGAGATCATGGTTACAATACTATGCTAGTAACCATTTTTTAAGAAAATCACTGAAATATGAAGTGTTAATACCTGATTCAGACTTTTCACAGTGAACTTTGTTTAAAATCAGGGTACCATCTTATTCTGTTAATTCATATTTTGTGTGCTACTGTACAAATTTATTCAAATGACAGTGGTATTTATTACAGGCATCCAGGGATGAGTTTCCATGTGGCTTTACTTCACCGACAAATAGAAGGAGTCTGAGCACTGACAAAGACACTGGTAATTAAGCCCTTTAAAAGCTATATGTTGCATGAGTATTTAGAAACGTACCCTATACTTCTGTATTTTTAAATATTTCATAATAAAACCATATATAGCATGATCTCTACTAAAGCTTAATTAAAATCTGACTCATACTTGCCACCACATTTCCTTGCCTAGATTGTCTAAGCTTGTTTAAAACATAGCTTGGTATCTCGAAAAACAGAAGAGAATAACACTGGTTTCCCATCCTTTTATCTGCCACCATTATTGGGCAAGACACTCCCCTTTTCTGGGCCCAAGTTTTCTTTTCTGTAAGATTGTCTCTCAAATGACATGGCTTCATTTTATGACATCCAAGGAACTTTTTGTAGTTTCATACATAGCAAAGTGTTGTGAGGTTAAAAATTGCTTAACCTAGCTGGGTGTGGTGGTGCATGCCTATAATCCTAGTACTTGGGAGGCTGAGACAGGAGGATCACAGGTTCCAGGTTAGCCTCAGCAACTTAGCGAGGCCCTGTTTCAAAGCAAAAAGGGCTGAGGGTGTAGCTCAGAGGTAGAACACACCTGGGTTCAACCCCCAATACCAAAAATAGTTTAACCGTTAATTTATTATGGTACTTTGATATATAAATTTCACATTTTAAATGACCAAGATCTATTTCCTACAACATGCATATCTGCTTAATCTCATGGTTTATTTTTTTTTAATATTTTTGATAAGTTTTTCCTATTGCTAATAAGAACTTGGCGTTTTCCCCCCTAGCCTATGGGCCTTTTCAAAATGGACATGGAATTAAGAGGGAAGATTCAAGGGGTTCCCTCATCCCAGAAGGAGCAACAGGATTTCCAGATCAGGGCAATACTGGTGACAATGTAAGAATCTAAGTATATACTGTAACCCTCGTGATGTGTTAGGCTATGGTAGTCCTTTTTATATAATTATGCTGCTCTCTACTCTTCAATGGTACATTCTGGATCTATAAAAATATACCATAGGCCAATGGCACATGCCTTTAATCACAATACTTGGGAGGTTGAAACAGGATTGCTACAGGTTTCAGGCCAGTCTAAGCAACTTAGTGAGACTCTTTTTCAAAATAAAATAGGGCTGGGGGTATAGCTCAGGCAGAATGCCCCTGGGTTCACCCTCCTGCACCCTAAAAACCCTTGTAATTCTTTGATATTTTAGCTTTCCCTTCCTATCCTGGCAGTGATAACTTGGATATCTATCTATCTATCCACCATCCATCCATCCAGTATGAGGTATTTATTTATTTAGGGATGGGGGTCTTTCTTTGTTACCCAGAGACTATAGGAACATCACATCACACCAAGCTTACATGGATACCTTAAACTATTTACAGGGAATAAGGCATTCATCTTTAAACATTCTAGCTCTGAATGTCTCCTTTAACAGCACACTGTAATGTGTTGCAGAGAGGGAACAATCAAGTTTCAAATATCTAATGTGCCTTGTCATTTATAACAAAGCAGATCCTAACAGGATTGGTTCAGCCTTTTATTTCTTTGTAATGGAATAAATGACATTAATTTGAGAGGAAAAAAATTATATTCCTAAGTTGATGGCCTCAGAGCCTTAATCAAGCTGTTTTAAGCCTAATATTAAAGTTTAAAATGTGTCTGCCTTGAGGCAGATACACATTTTAGATCAGTAAAGTTTTACCACAATGCTACACTTAAGAAACATGTATGTATTTGTGTATATATATATATGTATATAAAAGTTACTTTTTCTGAGATAAAATTTGTTTAGAATTTTCCAAAATAGGACTGATAAAAATTGCTACCGAGTTTTAAGGATATGGAAAATTGTGGTACTAATATTGTTTCACAAGGGCCTTGCCTTTATATTGCAGAACCGACAGAGTTCTACAAGGAGCAGTGTATCCCAGTATAACCGACTGGATCAGTATGAAATCAGAAGCCTCTTGAAGTGCTACCTATATATAGTAAAAATGATTTCTGAAGGTGAGTTACCAGTATATTCAGCATGAACTCTACTAGATGTCCACTCTCATAGATTCATAAAACACCATCTCCATGTAGAGTACATGCATGTTGGAAATAGATCTTTAAAGACTATAATCTTAAAATATCATTTAAAATGAACCTTAACATATGTTCCTGTTAATCATATACGTTTGTTTCTTTGAACTAATCTTAAAACTTATAAAATAATTCAATAGTTTTAAAAGTGCTAAACATTTTAGGCAGAATGTATAATTAGTTGACAAGTAAAAGACTGAAATAAAAATAACTACAATTCATATTTAATACTTTAGCTTTTATTTGACCCAGGATTTTAAAAATCAGAAACAAACAAAAGACAGGAAGAATTCTCTGAGGATAGGAATGCCATCTTTATCTTTGCAGTATCACTGTATGGTGGTGTCTGGTGTCAGGCTGTCTTCTCCTTGAGGTATACCGCATTCTTTACTAGTGTTACCAGTTCCTCTTTAAATTATATGATGGAATATAACAGAAAGGTTTTCATAAACTGCATGTCCTCTGGAAGTAAAATCAGTTATCTTATCCCCAAATGTCACATATATCTACACAATTCCCTCCCTCTTCTCCCTTTCACAATATTAAAAAAACAAGTATGCAGGTATGAAGAACATAAAAGCCACCTGGGTTAAGCATTGTACAATGCATACATATATTGAAACATCACATGGTACCTTATTTTTTCTGTGTGCATGTATGTCACTATCACTAAGAACTACATTATATGCGACTATCATGCACCAATAAAAGAATAAAAATAAAGTCTGAAGAACGTAAAAGCCACCTGGGTTAAGCATTGTGCAATGCATACATGTATTGAAACATCACATGGTACCTTATTTTTTCTATGTGCATATATATCATTATCACTAAGAACTACATTATATGCGACTATCATGCACCAATAAAAGTATAAAAATAAAGTCTGAAGAACATAAAAGCCACCTGGGTTAAGCATTACACAATGCATACATATATTAAAACATCACATGGTACTTCATAAATATATAAAAATAAATTCAAAGCAAAAAAGGCACCTGGTTCTGAACACCATATTCATTGTTATCATTTACTAATTTTCTATTTTTGTTTTTTTGGTACTGGAGATTGAACTCAGAGGCATACTACCTTCGAATTACACACCCCCAGCCTTTTTTTTTAACCAGTTCTTGCTAAATTGATGAGGCTGACCTTGAACCTTCAGGTGGGGTGCCACCATACCCAGCTATTTTTTTTTCAATTTTTGCTATTTTCAATTTTTGTATTTTTAATTTTTTTTTCAATTTTTTTATTTTTAGGATTTTTTTTCGATTTTTTAATTTTTTAAATTTTTTTTTCTGGAGCCAGGGGTCAGTCCCAGGGCCTTGTACCCACTAAGCAAGTATTCCACCACACTGCTGAACCCCTAGCCCCTATTTTTAAAGTTTTTTTTTCATACTGGGGACTTGAACTCAGGGCTTTGTGCATATATGTCACTATCACTAAGAACTACATTATATGCGACTATCATGCACCAATAAAAGTATAAAAATAAAATAAAAAGTCTTAAGTACATAAAAGCCACTCTACCACTGAACTCCATTCCCAGCCCATTTTTAATTTACATATTTAGTAACTATTACCTGCAAATATTTTTTGTAATAATGCAAAATATAAAGACAAAATAAATTAACAGCTAGCTGGAGAAAGAAAAAATCATTAGCTACATGTAAATAATAAATTCTAAAATACATTAATAAAACAAAAATGTGACTGAAATCTTTAAGTTTCAGGAGTGTATGATTTAGAGTTAAAGTCAAAGATTGTGCTGAGGCCATGTGATGGATCTTTATGCTTTAGGAAAGAGAGATAATAAATAATAAACATATAATAAATAATAGAGAAAATTAAAGAAATAGAGATAATAACAGTGGTGTTTCATTCCAGGAGATAATGCATCAACTATCAATTACAGCCACAATTCACTCTTTTTGTCTTCCCACAAGATTAAAAGTGGGAGAATATGGAAACTGACTCCTGAAGTTTATGGAATTTCTTTTCATAGCCATTGAAATGTTCTAAAACATTTAATCACATTTGTGATGGTTTCACAATTCTATGAATGTACTATAAACTACTGTTTTCATGGACTCCTTAAATGAGTAAATTTATGGTATATGAATTCTCCCAGTAAATTTGTTTTTAGAAAAAGACACCCAATTGATATATGGGGTAAAAACCTTTCAAAGTAAAAATGATTGGGTACCACTAGAGCCCAAAGAAAATAAGGGGGGGAGAGAAAAGAAATGAAGAAAGGAGAGATGCTTTGCTCACAAGTTCTCCCCTTCTTCACTCCAGTAAACACACCCCATACATACACACACACACACACACACACACACAGCTAACCAGGGACAAGTCTCTGGCTGCTTTTTTAATGTCATGGGTAAAACCATGACTTTTATTTCTTGCGAACTTTATATTTCCTCTTCTTGTAAATGTTGACCTTGCTTGCTCTCAGCTAAATATTTGGTCTTTGTTAATTAGGTTTTTTCTTCTGCTCTTGCTTTTTGATGTTAAAAAGCACATTTTCAATAACTAGTATATAGTCTGCATTACTGTTACATCTTCTTTTTCTTTTGTATTTCTAAAGTCACACATTTCTGTAAAGTCATGTTCATTTTATTCTGGAAAAAAATGTCTGCTTCTGGATCCCTTTCAATGGATTCATTCTAGTTATCGTTTCTTGTCCAGTAAATATTTTTAGTTACTCTATGTGTATTTAAATGTTGAGCTCTTACAAGTCCACACCCTTAATGGTCTCTTTTGACAGTTCATAAACAGTAGCAACTTTAACGTCAACAAAAAAGTCTACCTGTACATTTTCATATGGAAGTAGAAGGATTCTGAAGAACGAATTTTATTCTCTATTTTAGCTATATTTCATTAACTGGCAGTAGTTCACAATTTCAAAGTCACTTCTCAAACATTTTGCAGGTCTTACTCCTTTATCATATCCTGAAAAAAGGCATCAGAGTCAATAGTTATCAGTTACATAGTGTGAATTGGCAGGAAGACTGTCCTATTTTCCTTGGGAGAGAAACTACTATTACTTTTTTTCTAACTGAAACTTGACATTTCTTTCTAGTGTAGACCCCCAAAAGACACTCTCAAAATTACTTTGAGGCTTATCCGCACCATTCCCTGTACCTGCAGATTCATCAGTATTCTTCGAAGCAGCTTGTTCATTGGAAGGCATCCCAGCACTATCATCACCTTTCTCTGAAAACTTGATGTTGTAAAAAGGAGTTGTAAGGGATGATCTTTTTCTCCCACTAAATTTTGAAGTATAGTCGAAAGGAAATACATGCAAAGGGAGTTTCCTCTTTTTCTGTGTAAAAGAGGGAAGTGAGCTTGTATTATCACCAGGCCTATTTTCCTCTGAAGTTTCAGATACTATCTGAAAAGGTATGTTTTCTTCTGGGGAAATACTGGAAAGGCTCCAAGGGAACCTCACTTTATTTTCACTTGTTTCTATGGCTTTTGTCTCATATCCCCCTTTTAGCTGGTCAATTTTGTCTTCAGGAAGGCTTGTGACATCTTGAAGGTCATCCCTCTTTTGAGAATCAAATATAGATATTATACGAAAACCTGAAAATGATTTCAGGTAGGCACCGCCTATTGTGGTAGGCTTGCCATTCTCAGAGGAAGTTTTCTCAAAAGAGGTCTCGGGCACTTCAAAGATGTCTTGACTACTAGATGGAATTGGAATCTTTGGTATTTGCTCCAATTCCATTTTAGATCCAGATTCCATCTCTTTCATAGGTGATTCACTTAGTGGTCTAATAGGCACAGACACCTGAGTTGACTGGGTAGGCTCCCTACCCGAAAAACAAGAGCTAGTCCTTTGACCACAAGGAATATCATCATCACTATCAGAAAAAGAAACATTAAACTGTTTCTGCTGACCCAATTTTATTTGTGCAGATAGCTTTTCATTTTCTTTTCTTAATTTAGTAGTTTCTGCGGTGAGTTCAGCAATAACTCTACAATTTTGTTCTTGCATAATATAAAATTCTTGTTGTAGTGTATTCCTGTATGCTTCATTAATTAAACAGCGGTCACACCTTTTGGAGCTTAACTGATCTCGCATCTCATCAATGGTATTATTGAGAATGTCACGCTGTTCGATCAACTCGCTAATTGTGGCAGTGGTGCCTATCCACTTTCTGCCTGCTAACCGCGATTTCCTCATATTTGTTAATTTGGCTCGTACACGGTGCAGCTCTTTATCATGGAGCTCTTTCAGTGTCAGCCATGTCTTTTTAAACTGATCAGATGGTGAATCACATAAACTCTGCGGCAACTTCTCTCTTTCTGGAGATTTCTTACTATCTCCCTGTTCTTCTCCACTCGCACTGCCTGACTTCATCATGTTTCACCGATTTAGAAACTGTAATGGGACCAGGGGACCCAACAGTACCTTCGAGAAAATGGCGGACGCGCCGCTGACTAGAACGCCGCTGACTAGAGCTGCCGCTGTTGAGCGCCGGAGCTCGGCCCTTACACCTCTCTTATTTTTTTTTTTAAGAAGCTACCTTAAGTCACAGGCGTGTGGAACAGGTGTTCAGCGATTAACAAAAAGTCTCAGGTTTTTTCTAGGATGGAGGCAACGACTTTCTGTTGAGAAAAACAGGTGCGAACGCGACGGGAGCCCGCGGCGTCAAAGATGGCGCACGCCAGCCAAACCTGAGGCCAGGGCCGGAAACCCGATGAATTCTGGGAGAGCGCCCGCTTCTCCTGGCTGGACGATACCAAAATGCAAATGGTGGAAGAAGTCACTGCTGGCCTGATTTTTTAAACCAGATTTGACTATTTTACACATTTTTCTGGATGATCAATATTTTTGTAATCATTAAAAATTATCACTATTGTTTTATAAACCAATTGGAAGTTTCTAAATCAAATCCCCTAAACATCCTCATCCCCATCACCCCGCCATGAAGCCAACATCGTCTCATCCTCCATCCCTATCTTCAGAAGGCTATAATTAGGCTGCAAATTGAGTCAGTTACCCGCTTTTTAATGGTATCTACAAAATCTTTACATTTAGAGAAGGGTCTTTTGATATCGTGAGCTATATCAGAGGAGGATAAAGAAGGAAATGGAAAATTAAGTGATAACATGACTTTAATATTTCTAGTTGCTTTTTTTTTTTTTTTTTGAACTCAGGGGCATTCTACCTCCGAGCTACACCCCCAGCCCTATTTTTTATTCTTTATTTTGAAACAGGGTCTCACTAAGTTGCGTAATGCCTCACTAGGTAGCTGAGGCTGGCCGTGAATTTTAGTTGCTTTTTAAAAAAGATCTCTCGCGGAAGTAAAGAAAGAAATGGGTACAAAGGGAAGTATATGCACTTTTCTTTCTAAGATTGTTCCATATCTAGGTAGATAGAATGTCAGTGTTTATAATCCAAAGGCAGAGAGGCGGGAACAAAAGAAAATTTAGCCGTTTCTTCCTCTAAAGCATAGATTCCCAAACTTACTACTGGCTTACCACCCCATTTTCAGAGAAAAACAAAACAAAAACAAAAACTTAGCTTACCATGGGTGCTTCCAGTGCTTCCTTATCTTTATTAAATGTTCCCCCAGTTGCATCCAGGCTACTTCCGCCATTCTGCCTCTATCTGTCCTCATTGAGGGAGCATTATCACAGGCTTGGTGACTCTACGCAAAGTTCAATGGTCTTAAACTTTTTTTTTTTTTTTGCAGTACTGGGGATTGAACACAGGGGCATTCTACCTCCGAGCTACACCCCCAGTCCTATTTTGTAATTTTTATTTTGAAACAGGGGCTCACTAAGTTGCAGAGAGCCTCACTAAGTAGCTGAGGCTGGCTCCGAACCAGGATCCTCCTGTCTCAGCCTTCTAACTACTGGGATTACAAGCGTGTGCCATCACGCCCGGCTCTTAAACTCTTTTTGGAGTAGCAGGTAAAGGCACCTGACTCTCTCATCAGAGCAGTGCACATAAACCCACAATCTTGCATAAAATTTTAGATTATTTTTAAACCTCAATGTTAAAGTGAAAGTACAACTTTCCTTCCTCTATCTTCAGGGATGATGGGAAGATTGAAATAAGCCATTGAAAAGAACATGTTCAAAATAAAGAGGTGTGGCAGCTAAAATTACAGATTTAGTGATATATTTGCAATTAATTTGAAAGAATACAGTGTGTGCTGAGCACTGGGAGTGATATGGATGAGACAAGATTGGGTGTGGGTTGATATGTTGTCAAAGCTGCTGTGCTCTTGGTACTGGATGCTTCACTGTGCTATTTGCTCTCATTTCAAGATCTAACAATTTCATTTATTCCACTTACAGATACTCTCTTAACTTATTGGAATAAGATATCCCCTCAGGAGCTCATAAACATTCTTATACTTCTAGAGTAAGTTATATTAATGTATTTTTGTAAACTCTCCCCTTGTTTGGGGTGAGTTTAAACATTACAATTTTTCTGTTTTCAATAGTTTATTTACTAAAAATGTAGAAAACGTTAAATTATTTTGGTAATATAGAGGCTGGCATTCTTTACCCATAGATAGAAAAAAGATATGGAGATGGACTACTTGCAAGATTACAGAAACCTCTAGCTAATAATAGACCACTGTAACAGTCCAGCAGGAGTCTTTATGTGATCTGGAAAACTAGAAGTGGTATCAGCTGTCCTGCTTCAATCATTTGGAGCCTATGCTGGATTAATGAGTAGCTTAAAAGATTGGAATTTAAAATTTTTACTTTTATGTAGAGCTGAGTAATTCTCATTTCAGAAAGACACTTGGAGAAAAAACCTAGTCTTGAGACAAGAAATTGTCCTGTATCATATGCCAAAATAGTTTTACTTAATTATTGAAAGCTAAAAGAAAAATTAGATATAGAATGAAATGCAAGACATTTTTACATAAGTAGTACATGTATATGATTTGTATGTGTAGGTATAAAACACAAAGAGGATAATCAATGTATAACCATTTGGTTAAAGCCTTTGAAAATTCTGCAGAAAATGTTAAGCAGAGTAAACAATGGTTAAAGTTTTAAAAATACTATAATGATACTAAAATGCTTAATAATGAAAATATCTGATGTTGGGGATTTGCTTCAAAAAAGGCAGAAGATGGGAGGGTAGAGTAAGTCAGGGGCCTGTTGAGAGCAGAAGTTAAACAAGAATGGCTATGATAATTGTTGAAAGCTGGGTAGGTAGGAGTTTAGTATGCTATCCTTATTTTTCTATACATTTGAAATTATCAGTAATAGAAAGTATTTTGATGCCATTCTACAAAATACAGCATTCATCAAATTTTAGGGATTATGAACTTTTTATAATAATGATTATGCTTAGAGACCTTTGCTATGATAGACCACAAAAATTGATTTGCATTTATAGGGATTTTTAACCTGTCATTAGAATTGTACATAAAGACATGGAGGTGTTGTAGCAAATAAATATGGAAAGATACAGTATGGCAAGCTCATAAGTAGCATTTTGGGGATTTATTTCTGTAAAATCCTGTATTATGATGTAAGTAGGCTATTTTGTAACTCATGTCTTTCTGAATATTACTTGTTAAATTGTAGCAGATGGTAATACTTTGCTAACATGCTATTGTTTTTTCTTTCTAGAGTATGTTTGTTTCACTTTAGATATATGGGAAAAAGAAATATAGCAAGGTAATTCTCGTAGTACTGCAATTTTGCTTTTCCTTCTTCTCCAATAGAGGGCAATCTTATTCATGCCATATAAAATACAAATTATTAATTTTATGTTAGCAGTAAAAGCTCATGATAAAGAAGGTCCCTGCTTAAGGTTATTTTGTGGTTGTTGTTTGTTTTGTTTTGGTACTGGGGCTTGAACCCAGGGCATTCTACCTCTGAGCTACAACCCCAGACGTATGTATGTATGTATGTATGTATGTATGTATGTATGTATGTATGTATTTACATCATTTCTTGGCCTTTTGACTAAGATCAAGTGTTTTTATTTATTTTTATTGTGAAGCAGGATTTTGTTAAGTTGCTGAGAGTCTCGCTAAGTTACTGAGGCTGGCTTTGAACCTGTAATCTTTCTGTCTTAGCCTCCCCAGTACTGGGATTACAGGCATGTGCCAGTATGCCTGGCTCTTAACATTTTTTTTTTCAGTACTGGGAGTTGAACTCAGGGGCATTCTACCTCCGAGCTATACCCCCAGCCCTATTTTTTATTCTTTATTTTGGAACCGAGTCTCACTAAGTTGCAGAGTGTCTCACTAGGTAGCTGAGGCTGGCCACGAACCCGGATCCTCCGGTCTCAGCCTCCCGAATGCTGGGATTACAAGCGTGCGCCACCACGCCCGGCTTCTTAAGTTTTTAACTCATGCGAACATGTACTTTTTTAGGTGTTCCAAAGAGTAATGACTAGAATGATACATAGAGTTTCTATCTTATGAGATCTCCCTAAACTTAGGACAGATGCTAATCTACCCTGAAGGGCTTAAGAAGGTACTAGATCTGGAGAAAGGCAGAAAATCATAAAGCGAGGACAATTTTAAGGTGTGTGATTTTGCATATAATATATCAATCCTTACCTCAGTTACTAAGGCAAACAGAAGCCTCCAATAGTTATTGTGATGTACATTATGTATTTATTATTTTTGCCTGTTAAATTCTAGTGAAAAAAATACTAAGGAAATGCCCTAAGGCAAAGAATGATACTTGCTTATTTCAATAATATTTTAGTAGTAGAGTTACTTATTGAAAGAAATCAAATGTGGCCCTCTGCAACTTCGTGAGACACTGTTTCAAAATAAAGAATGAAAAATAGAGCTGGGGATGTAGCTCAGAGGTAGAATGCCCCTGGGTTCAATCCCCAGTACCGAAAAAATAAAAAATAAAAAAACCTCAAATGTAATTTATATACTTCTATTTTTTAATTGGCTATGGATTGCTGTTGATAATATCAACAATTCTTATGAAGCTTACAAACTTAGGCAATATTATGAATTGAACTTATAATAGTGTGTTCCTGTTAACTCTTTTTTATTGATACATTATAATTATACAAAATAGAATTCCATATCATATTCTATATACACATGATAAAACCAAATATATTTTTAAATTAAATTATATATCACTTAAGCAGGGTGTGGTGGTGAATGCCTGTAATCCCAGTAGTTGGTAGGCTGAGACAGGAAGATTGTAGGTTCAAGACAAGCATCAGCAATTTAGCGAGACTCTCAGCAACCTAGCAAGACACTGTTTCAAAATAGAAAATAAAAATGGCTGGGATGTAGCTCAGAGGTAGAAAGCTCCTGGGTTCAATCCTAGTACCAAAGGAAAAAAAATTACATAGCACTTTATTCATTCATTTATTTATTTATTTATTTATTTATTTATTTATTTATTTATTTATTTTGCGGTACTGGGGATTGAACTCAGGGGCATTCTATCTCCGAGCTATACCCCCAGCCCTATTTTTTATTCTTTATTTTGAAACCAGGACTCGCTAAGTTGTGGAGTGCCTCACTATGTAGCTGAGGCTGGCCTTGAACCCGGATCCTCTGGTCTCAGCCTCCCAAATGCTGGGATTACAAGTGTGCGCCACCATGCCCGGCTTTACATAGCACTTTAAAGAGGATTTTTTTTGGGGGGGGGGCAGTACTGGCCATTGTATAGAGGCATTCTACCTCCAAACTACACTCCCAGCCCTAATTTTGTTCTTTATTTTGAAACAGAGTCTCACTAAATTGCGGAGGGCCTCACTAGGTAGCTGAGGCTGGCCAAAAACGTAAAATCCTCCAGTCTCAGCCTCCCAATTACTGGGATTACAAGTGTGCACCACTACACTCAGCTTAAAGAGGATTTTGCTTGGCATTTATTGTTGTGTCTCTGGGACATCCTAAATAACAGATAATTCAAGTGACAAGGGTTCAGGTTTCTCCAGTTTTTTCATTATTTGGAGCTGATTATTACCATGAGCCTTCGCCTCCAAGATTCTGCCATTTTCCTGCCGTGTTTATTGGAGGATAGACAAACTATTTCTTCCTTAGTTCATAGATGACCCAGTTGTAATTTTTAAATGGAGTCTTAACATTAAATTAAACAGAAAAGCTCACAAATTTTAGCCTTGGACATGTTTACAGAGTAAGAATTTCAGATTGAAATTTACCCCAAGTCCAGAAACAGATTGGATTGACACCCATTCTTGAACATCTGATTCCAGGTCCGCTCACTCACCTACCCCTCCCTCTCTCCCTCCTTCCTTCCCTCCCTCCCTTCCTTCCTTCCTTCCTTCCTTCCTTCCTTCCATGGTGCTAGGGATTGAACCCAGGGGCATTCTGTCTCTGAGCAACCCCATTTTTTAAAAATTTGAAACAGAGTCTAAGTTGCTGAGGCTGGCCTTGAACCTATGAGTCTCCTATCTCAGCCTCCCAAGTACAGGGATTACAGGCATGCGTCACCATTCCCAGCTTCCTCCTTCACTTCAACCCAGTGTCTCTTTCACTGTCCTCTCTTACTCTTAGCATTTCTTACATCCTACAAAAAACACTGAATCTTATTGGAATATTGTCCACTTTCTTAACCCCAATGCTTTTGAGGAGAAAGAAGTGAGAGGCTCTTTCTAAATTACTTAATTATATTCTTATGATTTAGACTGCATTAAATTGCCATTATAACTTTGTATAACTTACAATGATACCTCATATAATGCTGTGTTTATATGGAAGCCTAACTATGTTTTAGTTAAAAAGCATCTTACAATGAGATATTATTAGAGCATTGCAGTTCCTAATTTTAAATTGTATTTTAGGGTGCATGATGCCTGGTTGTCAAAACACTTTGGAATAGACCGAAAATCACAAACTATGCCAGCTCTTCGAAACAGATCAGGAGTAATGCAGGCCCGGCTTCAGCATCTTAGTAGCCTAGAAAGTTCATTTACACTTAATCACAGTAAGTGAAAATGTCTGTGGGGTACCCGTGTGAAACAGCTATGTAATGCAGTGTAATCTTAAAATCTGGTTTAAATCACCACCATGATTAGAAGTAATTTTCCATGCATAGATATATTTGCATACATCTGCTATGAATTTATATACAATCATCTCATACATGACTATGTAATGATGAAATATGCATCAATTGTTCAACAATCTCTAGTAATAGTAATTAATTTTTTTCTTAGTATTAAAGAATTTAACTATTTTCCATGGAATTGCTGTTCTTATCATATTTTAATATTGGAAATCCTTTATTCCTACTGTTAAACTTTAATGCAGATATTGACATGTCAGTCATATAGTATGTATAATATTTGTTTAGAGTTACTGTTGTTCATGTAATGATTAGAAAATTATCCGTACCACTGCAGAACTCAGTGAACTCTACACACTATTTTGGCAAAGGTGTTATTTAAGACAGGTTGAGGTATTGACAAGGCAAATAGAACAAGGAGAGAAACCTTGCCCTGCTAGGGAAGCTGGAGGGTTATATAAATGGAAGCCATCCCCTAAAAAGCAAATATTAATAAAAACTCAGACTAAGAAAACTTTCATTTCAATACAGTCCTCTGGAGTTTGCAGAAAAAGAAGCCAGCAAAACTGGCCTTGTGTTATGACCTAGAAATAAAAAATAATGTCTTGACCAGACAGACCCTGAGCTAATAGACTGACTTTACAGATTGCAAGTTTTAAAGTTTTAGATTCTTATAAAAGTATAAATAACTTGCTTCCTTCAGTTGACTCAGCTACCTTCTGATTTAGAAGCAAGTCTCATTTCATTGATATAACTGAAAACATCTTACCGTAGGGCATCACTGTATGTATGTAGCTAAATTTTCTATAGGTTTCTTATTTTCACACACAAAATTTGTGGCACAGTCTAAGATGCCTCCTGTGTCATTTCCTAGTTATATTATCACAGTTCATCACTGAACTCATGTCCTCAAAGAAGTGGCACCTAATTATATGCTGCAGAGCTGTTGATAAAGAGCTGATGTGAAAAATTAATGAAATTGATTAACCCAGACCATCTTCAATTAAGGAACAGGTCTGCTGGTATTTCGAGCCTCCTTCCTTCTTGCTTGTCTCTCTCAGGCTTTGGGAAGAAAGGCATTCAACAGCATTATGTGAGTCTCTTTATTGGACAAAGTTTAATTTCCTCTTATAAATCCTAGGTTCTACAACAACTGAAGCAGACATTTTCCACCAGGCTCTTCTTGAAGGCAATACTGCTACTGAAGTCTCTCTAACAGTACTCGATATCATATCATTTTTCACACAGTGTTTCAAGGTAAAGAATGAAGAATTAAAATTCAGTTGGTGTCATTACAAAGAAAACTTTTTTTTGGTGTATGGTAATGAGGATTGAACCCAGGGGCGATCTACCTCTGATCTACATGCCCAGCCCTATTTTATTTTGGAACTGGGGATTGAACCCATAGGCATTCTACCTCTGAGCTATACCCTAGCCCTATTTTTTATTTTTATTTTGAAACAGGGTCTCTCTAGGTTGATGAGAGTCTCACTACTTGCTGAGGTTGTCCTTAAACTTGTGATCCTCCTATCTTACCCTCCTAAGTACTGTGATTACAAGCATGTTTCACCATGCCTGGCTTATTTTTAATTTCTAAACAGGGTCTTGCTAAGTTACTACATGCTGCTGGTCTCAAACCTATGATCCTCCTGTCTTAGCCTCCCAAATACAGATTACACCCATGTGCCACCATACCAGGCTACAAAGAAAACATTTTACAATAGCTAACTAGATTACGTAGTGAAAAAGACAGGCATGAGCAATGAAGAAATGTGGATGGCAAACCTAGTTTGGCTACTATGTGACCTTGGGAGGTCACTTGAGATATACCTGTGTCATCCATAAAGCAAGGCTGTTGAACTAATTTGCCCTTAAGTGTTCTTATATCTCCCCAGTGTTTTATTTTCATGCTTAGAAAGAGTTTTATTTCATATCTTTATAAAAATATGCAATATGTTGAAATTCTGAGTAGATCGGATTGCCCTAATACCCACTGCAATGATTTATCCTGCCAGGGCTGGTGATATCCAGGCAAATGGGCTGGCTTCCCTGGTCAGGAGCTTTGGGTTTTTCTCAGATATTTGCCTTTCAGTACAAATCATTACTGTAATTTTAAAAGAAGGTAGAAGCAGTTATCTTGCAAGGCCATTGAAGGGGTAAAATGGAATAATGGATGTGAGTGCTTGAAAGTAAAAACTACCTGAGTATAATGTAAGGTAGCAATAGTAGGAGAACCCAAAAGGAGGAATTGTGCTTGCTTTCTCTTGAGTTACACAGACCATTTTTTCCTTTCCCTGGCTTCTCTAAGTAATTCAGCTAATTGCTTCATCTGTCCAGATTTCCTATGGAAACCTGGCTTGTTCTTTTCATAGAGGCTTATAAAGGAAAATGAATTAGATACTAAAAAGAAGTAGGCTGTAGAATCGCTGTATGAAGAATTAGGTTTGTTCTGATTAGAACGTAACCCAAGTCTGGTTTTCATACACCAGTAAATAAATGGAATTTGGTCTTATGATTTGCCTTGCATTCCTTCCTGCTCTTCTGATACTTATTTATTTAACAGACATTTACACATCTCTTGGTAGATGTTGGACACTCTCCTAAGTAATTTGCAAATATTAACTTACACTTTTTGCTCAGTACCTCATACATGCTCTACATGCTCTCTGAGCTAACTTACTTTTTTTATTATGAAGGCTTAGGGATGAGAAAGGGAAGTAATTATAAGTGAGCATGAGTAATCTCATTGTGGTAAAGGAAATGGTCTAAAATTAAATTGTGATGGTTTCACAACTCCTTTGCCAAATACACTAAAATTAACTGAATTATATATTTAAAACTGATAAATTTATGGTATGTAAATTAATTTTTTTAATTGGTACATTATAATAATACACCTTTGTTAGGTACAAGCTGATAAAGGCGTACATGCACACATTTCTAATTTAACCCTTCCCCAATTCCTGCCCCACTTCCTCGCCCTCCCTCCTTCTCAAGTTCAGTTTAGTGATTGACTTTGATATGTTCGTGAAAGTACATCATGTGCATTAGGGTGTCCCCTCCTCCACACATAACCTTCTGTTAAGTGAAAATTTTTGCTCACCTAAGATTTCTCCTTCTTCATCTGGAGTCTCTAGCTTCCCTATATTAGGGAGAGCATACGATTTTGTACTTTTTTCTTTTTTTGTGGTACTGGGGATTGAACTCAGGGGCATTCTACCTCCGAGCTAGACCCCCAGCCCTATTTTTTATTCTTTATTTTGAAACCAAGTCTCACTAAGTTGTGGAGTGCCTCACTAGGTAGCTGAGGCTGATTTTGTACTTTTTGTGACTGACTGATCTCACTTAACATAATGTTTTCCAGTTGCATCCATTTCCTTGCAAATGACATAATTTTATTCTTCTTTATGGCTGTGTAAAATTCCATTGTGTACATATCCCATAGTTTTGTAATCCATTCATCTGTTGATGGACATCTTGGCTGATTCCATAGTTTGGCAATTGTAAATTGTGCAGCTGTAAACATAGATACACATGCGTTGGTCTGATAGTTTGGTTTCCATTCTTTTGGGTAGATATCCAGAAGTGGTTTTCCTGGATCATATGGTAGGTTCATTCGCATTCATCTGAGGATCCTCCATATTGTTTTCCAAACTGAGTGCACTAATTTGTAGTCCCACAAGCAATGTATTAGTGTTCCTACTTCTCCACACCCTCGCCAGCATTTGTTGTTGTTTGTGTTCTTGATTGCCATTCTGATTGGGGTTAGGTGAAATCTCAAGGTAGTTTTGATTTGCATCTCTCTGATTGCTAATGATGTTGAACATCTCATATATTTATTGGCCATTTGTATTTCTTCTTTTGTGAAGTGTCTATTTAGATCATTTTCCCATTTTTTGATTGGGTTATTTGTTTTCTTAGCTGTGAGTTTCTTGAGTTCTCTGTATATCCTAGATATTAGCCCTCTGTCAGAAGAGTAGCCGGCAAAAAATTTCTCCCACTCTGTGGGCTCTCTGTTGAGGTTCTTGATAGTTTCCTTTGCTGCACAGAAGCTCTTCAGTTTAATGCAATCCCATGTATTGATCTTCCTTTGAGTTGCTTGTGCTTTGGGGGTCTTGTTGAAAAAGAAGTTTTTACCTGTGCCTATGTGTTGAAGAGTTGGGCCTATGCCCTCTTCAAATAGCTGCAAGATCTCTGGCCTGACTTCCTGGTCTTTGATCCACCTTGAGTTGACTCTTGTGCAGGGTGAGAAAGTGGGATTTATTTCCATTTTCTTGCATATGGTGAACCAGTTATGCCAACACCATTTGTTAAAGAGGCTATCTTTTTTCCAGTGTATATTTTTGGCTCCTTTGTCAAATATCAGTTGACTGTAAGCATGTGGGTCTGTTTCTGAATCTTCTATTCTGCTCCATTGTTCTACATATCTGTTTTTATGCCAATACGTATCATGCTGTTTTTATTACTGTGGCTTTGTAATTGAGTTTGAAGTCAGGTATTGTGATACCTCCTGCATGGTTCCTGCATGCTAAGAACTACTTTGGCTATTCTGGGCTTTTTGTTGTTCCAAGTGAATTTAAGGACTGATTTTTCTATGTCTGTGAGGAGTGACCTTGGTAATTTAATGGGTATTGCATTGAATCTGTAGATTACTTTTGGGTGGATTACCATTTTGATGATATTTATTTTGCCTATCCAAGAGCATGGTAGATTTTTCCATCTTCTAAGGTCTTCATCAATTTCTTTTTTCAAGTTTTTATAGTTTTCCTTATAGAGGTCTTTTACCTGTTTGGTTAGGTTTCTCCCTAAGTATTTTATTTTTCGGGATGCTATTATGAGTGGAATTGTTTTCTGGATTTCTTTTTCAGTGGATTTCTTTTTCAGTAGCATACAGGAAAGCCGATTTTTTGAGATTGACTTTTTATCCAGACACTTTGCTGAATTTGTTGATAAGTTCTATAAGTTTTTTGGTTGACTTTTTTGGGTCTTCTAAGTATAGTATCATGTCATCTGCAAAAAGGGATAGTTTTAGTTCTTCTTTCCCTATTTTTACCCCTTTGATTTCCTTCTCTTGCTTTATTGCTCTGGCTAGCATCTCAAGTACTATATTGAACAGAAGAGATGATAATGGACATCCTTGTCTTGTTCCTGTTTTAGTGGGAACTCTTACAGTTTTTCTCCATTTAATATGATGTTGGCTGTGGGCCTATTGTATATTGCCTCTATGATGTTGAGGTATGCTCCTTCTATTCCAATTCTCTGCAGTGCTTTTAGCATGAATGGGTGTTGGATCTTGTCAAATGCTTTTTCAGCATCAATTGAGATGATCATGTGATTTTTGTCTTTGAGTCTGTTTATGTGGTGAGTTACATGGATTGTTTTTCATATGTTGAACCAGCCTTGCATCCCTGGGATGAACCCAACTTGGTCATGGTGTATAATTTTCTTGATGTGGTTTTAAATGTGCATTGCTAGTATTTTGTTTAGCAGTTTTACATCTAAATTCCTCAATGATATAGGCCTATAGTTTTCTTTTCTTTAGCTGTCTTTATTGGGCTTTGGTATTAATATGATTTTGGCTTCATAGAATGTGTTTGGGAGGGTCCTGTTTCTTTCTATTTCACGGAATATTTTGAGGAGTATTGGTATTAGCTCTTCTAAAAATGTTTTATAAAATTCACTTTGAAAACCATCTGGCCTTGGGCTTTTATTTGATGGTAAACTCTTTATTGCTGTTTCTATCTCTTTGATTGTTATTGGTCAGTTTAAGTTTTCTGTATCTTCTTGACTCAATTTAGGAAGGTTATATGTGTCTAGAAATCTCTCAATTTCTTCTAGATTTTCCATTTTTTGGAGTATAGTTTTTCAAAATAAATTTCTGATGATCCTCTGTATTTCTATACTGTTGGTGGTAATATACCCTTTTTCATCTCTCATTTTGGTAATTTGGGTTGATTCTGTCTTTCTTTTGGTTAGGTTGGCCAATGGTTTATCTATCTTGTTTATTTTTTCAAGAAACCAGCTTTTGGTTTTGTTGATTTTCTTTTTTTTATATTGTCTACTTCATTAATTTCTGCTCTGATTTTCATAATTTCCTATCTTCTCCTAGCTTTGGGGTTTGACTGTTCTTGTTTTTCGAGTGCTTTGAGCTGTGTCATTAGGTTATTTGGTGATTTTCTGTTCTTCTTATGTGGGCACTCAGTGCTATGTATGTTCCTCTTAGTTCTGCCTTCAAGGTTTCCCATAGGTTTTGATATGTTGTGTCTCTGTTTTCATTGGTTTTAGGAATTTTTTAATTTCTCCCCTTACTTCTTCTATGACCCAATCCTCATTCAGCAATGTGGTGTTCAGTCTATGCATTTACATGGTTACTCTGGGTCTTAGAGTTGTTTTCTAGTTTCACTCCATTATGGTCTGAAAAGATGCAGGGAATTATGTTACATTTTTTGAATTTGCCAGTGCTTGCTTTGTGGCCCAGAATGTGGTCTATCTTGGAGAAAGTCCCATATGCAGCTGAGAAAAATGTGAATTCAGCTGTAGTTGGGTGAAATAGTCTGAATGTGTCTAATAGGTCCATTTGGTTTATGGTATTCTTTAGGTATGAGATGTCTTTACTCACCTTTTATTTAGAAGATCAGTCTAGTGATGTGAGAGGTGTATTGAAGTCTCCCAATATTAGTGTATTGGGATATATGTGTGACTTGATATCATGCAGAGTTTGTTTTATGAAAGTGGCTGCACCTATGTTTGAGGCATAGATGTTGATAATTGTTATTTTCTCTTGCTGAATTGTTCCTTTTACTAGTAAAAAATGATCTGCTTTGTTTCTTCTGATAAGCTTAGACTTGAAGTCTAGTTTATCTGATATCATGGTTGCTACTCCTGCTTGTCTTCGAGTTCCATTGGCATGGATTTACTTTCTCCAGCCCTTCACCTTTAGTTTGTAGGAATCTTTGTTTTAAGGTGTGTTTCTTGCAGGCAGCATATAGATGGATTCTGGGTTTTGATCCATTTTGCCACCTTTTTATTGGGGAGTTGAGACCATTTATATTCAGTGTGATTATTGAGAGATGATTTTTAATTCCTAACATTTTGAGTTTTGACTTCTGTTTTCGGTAGTGTTTATTCTTCTTTGCTTAGTTGTTTGCTTCCTGGAAATTATTGTTTCTCTGGTTCTGATGTTTACTTGTTAGTTCTTTGTAGTTAATCTCTTTGAGTATTTTCACTAGTGCTGGTTTGGAATACATAAATTTTTCAGTACCTGTTTGTCATGGAAGGTTTTTATTTCCCCGTCAATTTTGAGAGAGATTTTTACTGGGTAGAAGAGTCTTGGCTGCAAGTTATTTTCTTTCAGAGTTTGGAATATGTCACTCCAGCCCCTCCTGGCTTTCATGACTTGGTTTGGGAGGTCTGGAGTGTTTCTAATTGGTTTGTCTATAAATGTCACTTGGCATTTTACTTTTGTTCCCTTTAGAATTCTCTCTTTAGCCTCTATATTAGTCAACTTGATTATTATGTGGCGTGGTGGACCTCTTCTTTGGTCTTGTCTAGAGTGAGTTCTATATGTCTCCTGTACCTGTGTTTCAATTTCTCTTTCTATGTTTGAAAATTGTCTGATATTACTTCTTTGAAAAGACTGTTTATTCTATTAGTTTCAACGTCTAATTCCTCTTCTATGCCTATTATTCTTAGGTTAGCTCTTTTAAAATTGGCCCAGATCTCATCGATGTCCAATTCATACTGTTTAATTTTTTTCTAAATTATATACTACGGATTCATTTTTGGAATGGTCATCTTCTAAGAGTGATATTCTATTTTCCATGTGGTCCCATCTACTGTTTATCGTTTGTATTGATGATTTCACTTCAATTATTGCATCTTTCACATTCTTAAATGCTTCTTTTTAGTTTCTGTTCAGGCTATCAGATTCTTTGTTTATTTGTTCCTTTATTTCTTTCCAACTGTACCTGCATTCTTTCTGGAAATCTTATTTCGTTTCTAGTATTAAAGATTTGAATTTTTATTCTGGTAATCTCTGCCATTCTGGGTTGGTGAGTTCTGTAAATGAAGGGATGTGGTGGCTCATTGTTTCTTTGTTAATTTTCCTTCCCATGGTTTCCCTGTTCTTAAATTTATATCTGTGCTGTTCTTGCAAGCTTTCTCTCAATTTATAAGTTTCTTATTTTTATTTTCTCTCTGTGAATAGTATCTTATACTGAGTTGCAATTACTCTAGGACTTATTCTACCCACTCTAGTAGTGCTTTTGGTGGGTTTCAGTTGTTGACTTCTAGGGTCTGTTTGTTGCTTCTGTTATAGGGATTCATCTCAGGGATGTGAGTAGGGTAGTTTGTGGTCTCTGTGTTTTTAGGCCTCGATGTGGGATGTATTGAGCTAATCCTTCTATCAACAGAGGTGAGTTTATCCTTAGGGTTTGGCAGTCCTTTCTGGTGGTTCACCTCTCTGGTCCAATCTAGATCCCTACTGCTCTGGCTCCAGTGGGAGGGGTAAGCTGGGGTGTCCTCGCTGCAGGCTTAAGCTGGTTGCCCCAGGTGTTCCTGATCACTGTTGATCCTGCAGGGATATGCCACCTGATTAGGGTGTGGAGTTCTGTGGTCGCTTATTCCACGTCTGGTTGCTGAGTGCGCAGGAGGTCATTGGAGGTCTTGGTGCTAATAGACCCCACTCTGGGCGGCTGGCTCAATGTCGGCCACTGCTACGCAGCGAGTGCCAGTGCCACACTCGTGCTGGCTCCTTTGTTCTCCCTTGTCTGCTTTCTGGGTTCTGTTCAGCTGCTTTTGTTGCTTTGTTCTCTTTTTTGCTGCTTTGCTTTTCTTTCCTGCTGTCAAGAAGCTGGTTTCGTGGCAGTTCTGATTCAAGCTCTGCAGTGCAGTTGATGGCTGCTCTGGCTCTGGAGGGAGAGGTAAGCTAGGGTAGCTCTGTTGCGGGCTTAAGCTGGTTGTCCCAGGCATTCTGGTCACTGTTGAAGGTGCGGGAATATGCTGCCTGGTTAGGATGTGGAGTTCTGGAGTCACTTACTCCACATCTGGTCGCTGGGTATGCAGGAGGTTGTTAGATATCTCGGTGTTAGTAGAGCCCGTGCCGGGCAGCTGGCTTAATGGCAGCCGCTGCCCCGAGGCATAGCTCTGCTGCCACATGAATGGCTTCCTTTGCTCTCTCTGGTCAGCTTTCTGGGGTCTCTTTAGCTGTAGTTCAATTTTTGTTGCTTTGTTTGCTTTTTTGTTGATTTTTTTCTTCCGTCAAGAAGTTGCTTTTATGGCAGATTTGATTCGAGCTCACAATGCCTGAGGAAAGGTGTTTCACTCAGATGCCATCTTGGGCTCCTCCTGTGATTTTTGGTATGTAAATTATATCTCAAACTTAGAAATATAGACTTACTTTTAATCCTTATCATAGCCTTGTGGTGTACATAGTATGATTATTTCCATTTAAAATGGGAAACCGAGGCTCGCAGGGAGCCCATTGTCACAGAGCTGGCCAGTGGCAGAATCAAGATTCAGACCTATGTCTGTTTTCTAACCACTCTCCAGTGCTTGGGATGGACTAAGAAAAATCAGAACAAACACTATTCAGAGACTATGGATATTAATGCTACTATGAGCTCTATTCCAACTTTGTGTATCATTTGGTTCTTTTGTGAGGGAAGTTGTTTTTAGTCAAGATGTAACCTGCTGATTAGTTTTTTATGGGCTTGGAAGACAGGTCCAGAGAAGTTAATGAATAGTGTTTTTATTTTTTTTGTGGTACTGGGAATTGAACCCAGAGGCATCTATCTCCAAACTATACCCCCAACCCTATTCTTATTTTTATTTTGAAATAGGGTCTTGCTAGGTTGATGAAAGTCTCACTATTTGCTGAGGCTGTCCTTGAACCTGCTATCCTTCTGTCTCAGCCTCCCAAGTACTATAATTACAGGAATGCACCACCATACCCAGCTTGAATCGTGTTTTTAAAACAAAGTTCATGCTTCGCATGATGGTGTATGCCTGTAATCCATGGTGGTGCATGGCTGTAACTTGGAAAGATGGGACAGGAGGATCACAGGTTAGAAGCCAGTCTCAGCAATTTAGCAAGACCCTGTTTGAAAATGAAAAATAAAAATAGGGCTTGAGAGTGTAACTAGGAGGCAGAATGCCTCTGGGTTCAATCTCCGGTACCCACTCCCCCCCCCCACAACTTGCGCACACATAAAAGGTTCATGTCTCAGAATGACAAATACTGAGTGATTTCTTTCACAGGTGGAATCTAAGAAATTAAATCTTTAATAACAAGATGTCATGTGGGCATATGCCTGTAATCCTAGTACTTAGGAGATTAAGACAGGAGGATTGAAGGTTCAAGAACAGCTGCAGCAACTTAGGGAGACTTTTTGTGTGTGTGTGTGTGTGTGTGGTACTGGGGATTGAACCTAGGGGCTTTCTACCTCTGAGCTACACCCTTATTTTATTTTTTATTTTGAAACAGGGTCTCACTAAGTTGCAGAAGGCCTCATTAAGTCGCTGAGGCTGAAAGGACTGAGGGGTAGAAAATCCCTGGGTTCCATCCCCATCACCAAAAAAAAAAATAAAAGCTAGACATAAGTATTTGAGTTTTAGTTTATGTAGTTTTTTTAAATTTCCAAGTTGAAAAGATAACCCATATATTTTACTTAAATTGGAGAGTCTTTTATTTTTCTGAAACTTCTAAATAGTTTTATAAGCAGATATTAGTAAAGTCAGTTCTATCATTCTTGGTGGAGCATAAACTATTTCTTCAAACTATGTTTTTCATGTTTTGTAGAGCCAACTTTTAAACAATGATGGCCATAACCCTTTAATGAAAAAAGTATTTGATATTCATCTTGCTTTTCTCAAAAATGGACAATCTGAAGTATCACTGAAACATGTATTTGCCTCACTGAGAGCTTTCATCAGTAAGGTAAGGAAAGAAGCTTTAGAGCTGCCAGTGGCTCTTCTTCATGGCAAAAAGGAAAAAGGATCATTATGTTAATTTATACAATTATCACATAATGAAACCACTAAGTACTGCCTTTGTAAATAAAACAAAAAAATGCATAAGAGGGCCTGACCACAAATCCTCTAAAATGAAAATCTGCTTTTATTTCACCTTGTTATACCTCCTCTTTTTCATTAGGTTCATTTTAAGAGTGTCATTTCCTTTGTTTGTTTGTTTTTTCAATTTCTTTTTTCTTCTTTATGCAGTGCTAGTGATGGAAGTCAAGACCTCACACATGTGTTGTACCACTGTAATATACCCAGCCCAACTGTCATTTTCAGATAAAATCAGGCACATTCAGGGTGGTATGGCTATAGACTCAAGGTCATTGGTCATTTTCTTTCTTTTTTTTTCGGTATTGGGGATGGAACCTGGGGGCATTCTACCTCCAAGCTACAGCCCCAGCCCTATTTTTTTATTCTTTATTTTGAAACAGGGTCTCACTGAGTTGCAGAGGGCCTCACCAAGAAGCTGAGGCTGGCCTCGAACCCAGATCCTCCAGTCTCAGCCTCCCAAATGCTGGGATTACAAGTGTGTGCCACCATGCCCGGCTGACTCAAGGTCATTTTCAAATGACCAATTTTGCCAGTTTTTCTTTTATTTTTCTGCTTCTAAAAAATCTTACCAGGCTGCTGGTAGGATATAAGCCATTAGTGGCATATATACACACACGCAGTTTGAAAGCAGGAACCAACTTTTGTAACCCAGGGGTCCTGTATAATATCTTTCTTCTGGTAGATATTTGCTACATGGTCAAATGAATGAATCCTTCCTTTCTGTGCTATTTGTATCTGATATTTGGAATTAGGTGAATTCAACACTTGTTTTTAAAAAATTGTCATTCTTTAATTTATGAATGAAGAAAACTCAGTTCAATATAAGCACCTTGTAAGAAACTAAGAAAAGAAATTCAGAAATAATTCATTTAACAGTAACTAGGTAGGTACTTACTAGATATACTACCTCAGAGCTTATTGTCCAATAGAGAGAAAAACCCATAAAGATATACACACACATAAAAAATACCATGAGAATAAAGAAGTTTGTACAGAAAACTAGGAGTAGGCATGAAAAAAGAGAATTGCTCTAACTTAACAAAAGCTTCTTGTAGTGGTGGAGCTAGGATTTAGTACGGAATCACTAAAAAATGAAACCAAAGATATAAATGGAGAATAGTTCACTGTATACTCATCATAAGAGTTGGATTTCATCTTTTATGTATCAAGTAGCTATGGAAAGGTTTTGAGCAGGAAAAGTACCACAATTAGATTTGTATTGAGAGAGTTGTGTGGCCAAAGTGAAAACTTTCTTAAAGTGGTATGCAGAAAGAATTTAAAGAAGCACCAAAGGCAATAAAACAAACAAACAACAACAAAAAAAACTTGTTATTATAGGCTGGATAAGAGATGATGGGGAAAAAGAGACAAAGGCCTGAAATATGGCAGTGGCAGTGGATCTGAAGAATGAAATGCAGATGGAAGACATGTTAAAGAGAGAGAATTTATAGGATTTGGCCTTTGGTTCACTGATACTATGGTGGGTGCCATGGCTGATGTCAAATATAGGGGGAAAACATTTAGGGTAAAAGTTATTAATGAGTTTTGTTTTGTAGACATGTTGACTTTTAGGCACCTATGGGACATTTGGATGTACAGATCTTTGCAGAGAGAGATCTGGATTGAAGAGCTAGACTTGTAGTCATCATCTACTTATCCACACTATATCAAGTATCTTCTGTGTCAAATGCTATACTGGGTACTGGAGACACAATGATGAAGATACAAAAGAAGCATACTCTGCTGTCAGGAAGATTTCACTCTTGGGGAAGACATAAAAATAAATAAGTAAATAAAATTAGAGTTAGGCATGGTGGTGCACACTTATAATCCCAGCACTTGGGAGGCTGAGACAGGAAGATCACAGGTTCCTAGCCTCAGCAATTTAGCAAGGCCTTCATCAACTTGACAAGATCTTATTTAAAAATATAAAGGCCTGGGGGTATAATTTGGAGGTAAAATGCCCCTGGATGCAATTCCCAATACAAAAAAAAAAAAAAAAAACCAAACATTAGTAATAAGTTCCAAGAGGCAAAGAGGGTATCAGGTAGAGTTTAGATACTCTTTAACTTATGATGGGGTTTCATTCCAAGAAATCCATTTTAGGTTGAAAATATAGCAAGTCAGTAATGCCTTGACCACACCTAACCTATTGAACATCATAGTTTAGAAACATAACACACTGTAGGTATCCTTTGTCTTCCCTCATGATCATATGGCTGAGAGCTGTGGCTTGCTACCACAGCCCAGAATCATGAGAGTTTCATGCCTCATATTGCTAGCCCAGAAAAAGGTAAAAATCTATAGTACAGTTTCTACTGAATGTGTAGTACTTTTGTACCATTGTAAGATAAAAAAAATCATAAGTTAAACCATCATAAGTTGGGGCTAACTTCCTAATGATAAACTTTAGATAAGTTAATCACTTTCAAGATGAAATTTGAAGCCAGGCATGGTAGTGCACACCTGTAATCCGAGTTCTTGAGAGGCCGAGACAGGAGGATTGCAGGTTCAAGGCCAGCTTCAGCAATTGAGTGAGACCCTCAGCAACTCAGTGAGACTCTGTTTCAAAACAAATGGCTTAGGGTGTAGCTCAGAGGTAGAATGCCCCTGGATTCAATCCCCAATACCAAAAACAAATATGAAAAGATTAGATTCAAGAAGTGAAAAGGGCCCAGCCATATGAAAGTTTCGAGGAAGAACATTCCAAGGAGATAGACTTGCATGTGCAAATATCATGAGTCAGGAAAGAGAATGGAATATTCCAGCAACTGGTATAATGAGCACAGTGAACTAGCTTGAGCATTAGCACATGAACAAGAGTTGAACTCAACTCATCAGAGTAGTTTAATTCCCTATGGAGAGTACATAGAGTAGGAACAAAAAGAGGTCAAGAGCAAAACATTGAAAAGGAACAACACAGAAAGGGATAGAAAAGAAACTGCTAAAGGAGATAAGAGGGAGCAGTCATGGGGTAGGAAGAAGGGCAAGAAAGACTATCATGGAAGCCAAAGGACAAAAGAGTTCCAACAGTGTCATGAGGTACAGTGTGGTCAAATAATATAAAGGGGAAAAGAGATCCATTAGAATTGGCAATCAGAAGATCATTGGTGATTTTGGACATTGTCCTCTCAATATTGTGCTTGACGTGTGTAGAAGACTTAGTGTAGGGATTAACTATGCCATAACCATGCCCTCCCATGAATGTTTATTTGCATACTAGAGTATCTTGACCAGCAAGAATTGGTTTAATCTTGTGAAATATTGATAAGGCTTTCCAATTGCCAATCAGAAAATATTTATTAAGCATCTCTAAAGACACTACATAGTGTTACACCTGCTAATAAGGTGAGGTAGAGAATCTAGATTCCTGTAATATGGATGTAAATTCAAAGTTCACAATAGATAATTTTGGATTCATGGCCCCCTAAGCTTCACACTCACTGATAGTACCCATTGTGTACTCTGAAGAATCTTACTGCTTATTTGTGTACACCTGTAAACCTACACGTTTGTAACAAGCCTATGTTATATGTATAGTTTTTGTTCCACAAAGCAAACTGAATACACTCTCAAAGTAACAGAGCACTTGGCTGTTTTGACAATTAAGTAGTTCTTTTGTACTCTTTTTCTGTGCCAAAATATCTTCTTTAACACCATTTATGTGTAGAAGATGCCCATGTATGTGTATACATACTTCACCTATATCCCACTTTGTTAAAAGAGCAACCTCTGTTGAATAGATTTCAGCTATACTTTTCTCAGCATATGGAAGTTCATAATACAAGGAACTGACTAAATTTATAAGCAAGCTGGGTGTGGTGCTGCACGCTTGTAATCCCAGTACTTGTGAGGCTGAGGCAGGAGGATCGTGGTTTGAAGCCAGCCTCAACAATTCAGTGAGACTGTCAGCAACTTAGTGAGACCCTGTTTCCAAATAATAAAATAAAAATGGCTGGGGATGTAGCTCAGAAGTAGAATGCCCCTGGGTTCAATCTCTAGTACCACACACACACACACACACACACACACACACACACACACAAAAAAAAAAAAGCAAAAATGGAAGCAATTCAGAGTGTCCTGCCCATTTTTGAGACCCCATTTGAGAGCCATCATTTCAGTCATTAATTCATTGGTACCCAATTATATGTTTTAGACTCTCCTGAACTCTTCTCCAAGCTAATGTTTATACAATGTCCCTTTTCATTTTGTAGTAACATATACTGACTCAAATTGTTCTGTCATTACCACATACTGGTCTTTTGGTTAAGGAGTTCAGGCTATCTTGAGAGGAGAGCCCTAGCCTCATGATGATTTTTGTATCCTTGAGTACACAGCATAGTTTTAGGCAAGGATGTCATTGGTACTTGATATCCGATAGATTTTATGCTTGAGTCTTGAGATGCTAATTTGTTTCCTTGTTCTTTAGTTCCCTTCAGCCTTTTTCAAAGGAAGAGTAAATATGTGCGCTGCATTTTGCTATGAAGTTCTAAAGTGCTGCACCTCAAAGATTAGCTCAACCAGGAATGAAGCATCTGCACTTTTGTATCTTTTGATGAGAAACAACTTTGAATACACAAAGAGGAAAACCTTTTTGAGGACACATTTGCAGGTCAGTGAAAATCAAAGCTCCTTTTTATCATCCTTCAATCTTTTGCCTCTATCAAGATCCAGCTCCAGAGAGACCCTATACAGTATAGTAGTGCTTAGTCACTCGTGGCCATGTAGCACTTGAAGTGTGGCTTGTTCAAATTGAGATAGTCTGAAGGTATAAAATATGTATTAGCTTTTCAGGACTAAGTAAAATAAAGTGTCTTATTTCTTCTATATTCGTTATATGTTCACATGATGTGTTAGATACATTGGGTTACTTAAAATAAGTTTCACCTGGGTGTGGGGGTATACTCCTGTAATCCTAGTACTTGGGAGGCTGAGACAGGAAGATCACAGGTTTGAATCCAACCTCAGCAACTTAGTGAGCCCCCCAGAAAACTAATAAGACCCTGTTTCAAATTTTTAAAAAAGGGCTAGGGGTGTAGCTCAGAGGTAAGTATTCCCTCTGAGTTCAATCCCTAGTACCCTATACCCACACACATGACCAACCTCAGAAAGTTATTGAGATTCTCAGCAACCTAGTGAGAGACCCTGTTTCAAAACAAAAAATAAAAAAAAGGACTAGGAGTATAGCTTTGGAGGTAGAACACCCCTGGATTCAATCCACTGTATTGCTAGATAGATAGATAGATAGATAGATAGATAGATAGATAATATACCTGGAAAAAGTCACTTCTGTAGCTTCTAAGTATTTGAGTTTCTTCAAATATAAAATAGGGCTAAATATTAGTATCTACCTCTGAGGGTTTTGTGAGGGTCAGATGAGATGATCAGTTAATATACTTATTAGATATTACATAGCAGACAATGCAGTTTGTATTTTTCATACTTTAGCATACTCATTTAAAACTAAAAGAAATTGAGCTGGGCTCAGTGGCTTGCACTTGTAGTTCCAGGTACTTGGGAAGCTGAGGCAGAAGCATTACTTGATCCCAGGAGTTCAGGGCCAGCCTAGGTGACAGAGTGAGACCTCTATCTCAAAGCATTGAAAGAAATCTCAAGATATAGTGGGAAAATACAGACTTTAGAAAGAGCTCTATCAGGACTTAAGTCATAGCTTAGCTACTTATTTGTTTTGTTACTCTAGGCAAGTTGCTCAGACTGGCTGAGCCAGAATTCTGACCTATAAATGGAGGTCAAGTATATTTTAATTTTCAGGGTTATCATGAGGCTTAAAAATAAAGCTAGGCATAGTGATGTACACCTGTAATCCCAATACTTTGGAGGATCACAGGTTCATGGCAGCCTCAGCAACTTAGCGAGGCCCTCTGCAACTTAGAGACCCTGTTTTGTATTCCAGAGGTAGAATGTTCCCAAGTTTGATTCCCAGTACCCCCAAAAAAGTGTGTGCAGTGCCTGACACAATGCCTAACACATAATAGGCACCTATTACATAGTAGTTATTATCATTTAGCACATAGTAGACACATACTACATAGTAGTTGTTATTTAATATCTTCATACTGTTGCGCTTACTTGCTGAAACTCTGAACCTAATCACAGTTGGAATTTCTTGGTTTGTAGACCTTTTAGTAATAAAATAAATCCTTTGTCATATTTATATCTTCACTGAATGGTCTGTTCCATTAGAGTTATTTTTTGGAAGTAGTTACCAATAGAGAAATAAACATCAGCTTGTTGAATAATGTCATCAGTACATTGAATACCTAATAGTAATATATGCTTCCTTTAAAAATCTGCTATATAAGCTGGGTATAGTGGCACAAGCTTGTAATCTCAATTCTTGGGAGGCTAAGATAGGAGGATCACAGGTTCATGGCCAGCTTCAGCTACTTAGTGAGGTCCTCTGTAACTTAGTAAGACCCTGTTTCAAAAATAAAGAATAAAAAATAGGGCGAGGAGTGTCTCTTGGAGGTAGAATGCCCCTGGTACCACAATTAATTCCCAGTACCACAAAAAGAAAAGAAAAGAAAAGAAAAATCTGCTATATAGTTGGATATAGTGACACATGCTTGTAATCCCAGTTCTTGGGAGGCTGAGACAGGAGAATTGCAGGTTTGCAGCCAGCCTCATCAATTTAGTGAGGCCCTCCACAACTTAGTGAGACCCATTTTCAAAATAAAAGAATAAGCCGGGTGTGGTGGTACACGCTTGTAATCCCAGCATTTGGGAGGCTGAGACCAGAGGATCCAGGTTCGCGACCAGCCTCAGCTCAGCTACTTAGTGAGGCCCTCCACAACTTAGTGAGACCCTGTTTCAAAATAAAGAATAAAAAATAGGGCTGGGGGTGTAGCTTGGAGGTACAATGCCCCTGAGTTCAATCCCCAGTACTGCAAAAAAATAAATAAAAGAATAAAATGGGGCTAGGGTGTAGTTTGAAGGTAGAATGTCCTTGGATTCCATAATACACACACACACACACTATATATATATATATATATATATATATATATATATATATATATATATATATATATAATTACTATACTATATAATTACTTTGGCATACAAGAGCCAGCTGGCATTACATATTAAGTCTTTTCACTTCATGTAAAAGCAAACATTTTCCTCCAAAATGTTGTTCTAATTTGTGCACCAATATGCCTGAAATTCCTCCATTAGAATCCATTCTTCTGGACCAAAAAATCAGTTCTCTCAAGTCCTTTATTCAAGTATAGATGAGTTAATAAATGTGAAGACATATTAAAGCATTTGGCATATAGTATATGCTCAGTAAAGAGTTAACTAGAGTGATTATGATTGTGATATCTTTAATAGTAACAATTCTGTAAAATAGGAATTACTGTATCCCCACTTCACAAATGAGAAAAGTGAGGTACAGAAAGGTTAAATAGATCACCCAGAGCCACACAGTGAATAACTGATGAAGTCAAGATTTGAATCTAAGGCAGTTTGACTCTAGAGCACACAGTCATAGTTACTTCTGTATCCTGTTTCCCAGGATCAGTGGTAAAGCATCCACCTATTAACATCTTAGCATGAACCATTTGGGCATTCACCTAAGGTAGTCCAAGAGATTAAATAGTATCATCAAAGGCTATCACATAAACTGCTATTGAACTGGGCAGGCCCTGATCAAAACCAATGAAGGGAGCTGAGGGATTGGACTTGGGAGTCCAGCACACTAAAACAGATGAGTGAAAAAGAGTGAGAAACCAAAGAAAATCATCATTTAGTTTCAATTTGGCCATAACTACTACTTTGCAAATTTGTTCAAAGTAGAGTCTTGACCATCATTGTGTCAGAGTGTACTGTTAGAATATATAAAAGAATAATTTCATATGAGTGTGTCTATGCTTATACAATGATGAGAATTTGCAGCATTTTTTCAAAAGCCATTTGAAAGACAATGTTTGCTTCTTCCTACAGATAATAATTGCTGTAAGCCAGCTGATAGCTGATGTAGCCCTAAGTGGAGGATCAAGATTTCAGGAGTCTTTATTCATTATCAATAATTTTGCAAATAGCGACAGACCTATGAAGGTATGTTCTTACTTCAAGTAAACAAATTAGAACCACTTTAGGGAAATTTATACTCAAGAGCTACATTGTCACTGAATTCACAGTTGTTGATAGTATAAAGAGTATAGAATGTTAGTTCATAAGTCAAGGGCTTTATCTTGAAAACCAGTGGATTTCCAGCACCTAGGATATTGCCTAGAATGGAACAGATACTCAACATCAGTTGAATGGATGCATTTATGGCTAATAGAATGTGAATCTTTTTCTGGATTTGATTTCTAAACTTGCTTAGAAAATAAATGGACCCTTTCTTTCTTAACAACTGTTATTTTTTATAATATTGGTTGATTAAACACCAGGTTTGAAATTTTACATAAAATCTCAATTTTTAGAATAGTTAACAGCTGCCTGATCCATTGCCAACAGATGAGGAGTGGCACAAAAGGGTTTCATTATTTGTTGGTTTTATGAGTTTTGAAAATCATCTGTTAACTGTGGTTTGTTATCAATACTTACTAGTAAGTCCAAGGTCATCATTCTTAAGCACCAGTTCATTGAGGCCAAACCCAAGATCTGGACCACCATTCTTTGTTCTTGCCTATATGCTTAAAACCTACAGCACTGTAAAAATGCATTTATTTCTTTGTTGCCTGGCCTGCAGGTCCCAATCTTTAGTGACATGTGTAAAAGGGAGGAATAGTCCTTTGCCAGTAGAGGAATTTTCTTCCCAGAGAAATGAATCATCCCCATTCTTGGGAAAGGTCATATCCCAGCATATTTGTTAATATTGTATAAAGTCTGAAAAAAACTAAAAGCTCACAGTCACAGGATACTTGATGCTCGGGACGTGTAGAATCTGTACCAAAAAACATTCCCATAGGAATGTTGCTTACACTGAGAAAATGAGTAGTGCCAGCTACTCACAGGCTTGGAAAGTTTGCTTCTCAGTCAGTTTTATTGGTTCCCCGGGGACAAGCATAGAAACAACATATACTGTTTATGCCCTTTTACTCATGCTCCATGATTTTATTTTCCCAGTTGTTATCATCTTTAATGTCATGTTATATAGGCCAATTAGCATCTTTTTTTTAAGTAAATGGATTTTTTGTTATCTCTCCTTCATGAGGGATCTTTTTCTTTTCCTTGACTTCTTTCTTTCTTTTTTTTTTTTTTTTTTTTTTTTTTTTTTTTTTTTTTTGCAGTACTGGGGATTGAACTCAGGGACATTTTACCTCTGAGCTACACCCCCAGTCCTATTTTTTATTCTTTATTTTAAAACAGGGTCTCACTCAGTTTCAGAGGGCGTCACTAAGTAGCTGAGGCTGGCCGCAAACCCAGATCCTCTGGTCTCAGCCCAAGTACTAGGATTACAAGCCTGCACCACCACGCCCGGCTCTTGACTTATTTCTGAAATGACTTTGTTTTATTCTGTTAGGACAGTTGTTACCAACAAACTCTATTGCCTTTTCTTTAGTAAATGATTATATAAATATATAATAATTATTTTTAAAGGGATCGTAAGGCAGTTTTTAAAACCATTTCCTCTACTTTTTTACCTATATGCTTAAAACCTACAGCATTGTAAAACACATCTTTCTTTGTTGCCTGGCATTCAGGTGCTGGCCTCCAGCAATACGTGTAAAAGTGAAGAAGAGTCCTTTGCCAGTAGAGGACTTTTCCTCCTAGAGAAAAGAATCATCCCCATTTTTGGGAAAGGTCATATTTTATAGGTTACATTTTATAATATTCACATTAAGAAGCTCCCTAACCTATCCCTTCTTCATCTTTTTTGGATCATGCAGATAATTGTGACTACCCCATGGATGTTAAAAGGAAGTGATAGGACTTTCTTAACAGTGTTTAGTGGGTCCAAGTCCACCTGCCAGTTTTGAGACTTTGACAAAGCTGCTTAACCACACCATGCCTTAGTTTTCCCATTGGTAAATGAATATTAGTAGTACTTAACTTATAGGGTTATTGTAAAAATTAAAACATAGAAAGCACCTAAACCAATGTGTGGCACATAGAATGCTATCAATAACGTATAGTTATTATTATAAGTAATTCCAAGCATAGATCACCCCCATAGCTGTAGAACTCACATCAGGTTTAGAGACTTTGATACCTGGGCTAGTTACATATTTTGAAAATAACTACTTTAAAATTTTTTAGATATGCTACATGCAATATAGTACCCAGAACTATAAAGAGAAGTAAAATCATCTTCTGTTCCCAGGATTGGATGCTGAGGCCAAGAGTATATGGACAATCTATGAAACATAATGTTTATGTTTGCTTTGAAATTAGGCAACTGCTTTTCCCACAGAAGTCAAAGACTTAACCAAGAGGATCCGGACAGTTCTTATGGCCACAGCCCAAATGAAGGAGCATGAGAAAGACCCTGAAATGCTAATTGATCTCCAGTATAGCTTAGCCAAGTCCTATGCCAGCACACCAGAACTCAGGAAAACCTGGCTCGACAGCATGGCCAAGATTCATATAAAAAATGGAGATTTTTCAGAGGTGACTAGTTAAAGTTCTAAACATAACCTTTCAAAACCCCTTGTGCATATTCTGACAGCTCTCTCTTGTCAACCTTTTTCAGGCTGCAATGTGTTATGTCCATGTAGCAGCTCTCGTTGCAGAATTTCTTCACCGAAAGAGTAAGATATTTCTCTTCTAAGTTGGGAATTTCTGCTAGCAAAGTAGTTTTGATCTTTGTAGCTCGAAACTATGACTGTGATATAATTGAGCTTTGAAAAATATGTTTACCTTCAGACTCAGCCAGTGTTCAACAGAAGTCACTATAAAAGAAGCCAGGATTGTTCATTTTGCTTTCAGCTTTCATAAAAGGTTACAAATAAGTTAAATAGTACAGGGCTGGGCCTGATGCCCAGTGTTTATTTTCCAAGACTGTCTCTCTGGAAGACTGCCACAAATTAAATTCTTCTTAGGGCTCATGAAAAGCTCTGCATAAAACAGATCACTTACTTTTTCCTCATCCACCTCATTTTGCCAACATCTGTTCACACACCAGGTCTCCATAGCCATTTTAGTGAAGTGACACCTGGGTATTGAAAGGGATCACAGCTTTGAAGAGTATCAGGATCCAGCAGCTCTGGATTACTCATTTAAGATTTCCAATTCAGGATTCTGCCTGAAACTTTCCCTTTCCAAAAAGAGTACTGTTGACTGCTTTCACTCCTCAAATAATAAAACAGTCAAACTAGGCCTAAAAATCGATTGGCAGCCAGCCATGGTGGCACATGCCTGTAATCTCAATACTTGGGAGGCTGAGACAGGAAGATTGAAGATTTGAGGACATCCTCAACAACTTAGTTAGACCCTGTTTCAAAAGAAAAAGGTCCAGGAGTGTAGCTTAGAGGTAGAGAAACCCTGGGGTTCAATCACCCTTTTTTTGAAACAGGTTCTGGCTAAATTTATGAGACTGACCTCTAATTTGCAATCCTCCCGTATTACCCTCCCAAGTATTGGGATTATATGTGTGCACCACCACACCCAACATTGTTTTGTTTTTAATTCCAGAATTCCTACAGTTAACTGTGTATCTTTTATTCCACATCTGAGGCTCAGTTGCCTCATATAATACCCATTCTTCCCCCAATACAATATCATTATAATAGATAGATAGATAGATAGATAGATAGATAGATAGATAGATAGATATAGATGGGTATAGATAGATGCTGGGAATTGAACCTTCGAACTACATCCCTAGACTTTTATTTTGAGACAGTCTTGCTAAAATGTGAGACTGGCGTTGAACTTGCAATCCCCTTTCCTCAGTCTCCTAAACCACTGGGATTATAGGCATGCACCATCATGCCCAGCCATTTTACATTTACTTATTTATGTGTTTATTTATTTATTTATTTATTTATTTATTTATTTATATTTGGTACTGGGGATTAGACTCAAGGGTGTTCTACATCTGAGCTGTACCACCAACCCTTTTAATGTTTTGTTTTGAAACAGAGTCTCATCAGGTTGCTGAGGGCCTCACTAAGTGGCTGAGGCTAGCCTGGAACCTGCCATCCTCCTGTCTCTGCCTCCCAAGTACTGGGATTACTTGTGTATGCCGCCATTCCCAGCACCATTTTACTTATATTTTAAATTAATACCAGTGTGGTGGCACATGCCTGTAAATCCAGTACTTGGGAGGCAGAAACAAGGGGATTTCAGGTTTGAGGTCAGTCTCAGAAACTTAGCAAGATCTTTTTCAATATAAAAAAATAAAATGGATCTACGGTATAACTCAAAGGTAGAATGCCCCTAGGTTCAATCCCCAGTACCAAAACAATAAATTAACACTTTGGTAATAAAGTTCTTCTGAACAATCCTAATATTTGAAATTGTTAAATTCTAGTTTTCTCCTTTTAATACATTTTTATTCATCATTCATTCATTCATTTATTCATTCATTTGGTACTAGGGATTGGACCCAGGGCCTCAGGCATGCTAAGCACGTTCTGTGTCACTGAGCCATATCCCCATTCCCAATATGTAGTCTTAAAATGAAAAGAGATTATTGAAATCAGGCCTGTTTGAGGTTTTCTTAATTACATCATTGATATGCCAATGACATTGCAGTATAAAGAAATATTGAAATTGCACATGTGCAATGCCAAATAACTGACCAATATAAGAATCCTAAACACAGTATTAAACCTGATTTTAGTTGTGTCTTTCATAGAAATTAGGTTAATACTACCTTTCTAATTAGTAGAAATCCGAAATAAGGATTTCTTGCTCACCACATAAGTCAGCTTTCCAAGTGCCATGAAAGTATGCCTAACAAAAAATCAAGTTAAAAGAGGAAAGGTTTATTTTTGCTCAGAGTTTCTGAGGTTTCAGTCCATGGTCACCTAGCCTCATTGCTTTGGGGCCTGTGGTCAAGCAGAACATTGTGGCAAAAGTGCTCACCTCATGGTAGCCAGGAAATGGAGAGAAAGGAAGGGGCCAAAGTATCAATATTTCCTTCAAGGGCATGCCCCCAGTGGTCTGCTACCTCCAACTACTACTCACCCCTAAAGTTTCCACCACCTCCCAATTAGTGCCATCAGTTGGGGGCCAAGCCTTCAATGCCTGAGCTTTGGGTAATGATTTTTTTCTTTCTTTTGGTGCTGGGGATTGAACCCAAGGGCATTCTGCCTCTGAGTTACACCTCCAGCCCTATTTTATTTTTATTTTGAAACAGGATCTCACTAAGTTGCTGAAAGCCTCACTAAGTTGCTGAGACTGTTCTTGAACCTGTGATCCTCCTGTCTCAGCCTTTCAAGTACTGAGATTACAGGCATATACCACCATCCCTGGCTTTTTTTCATTTTGAAACATGGTCTCACTAAACTGTGGAAGGCCTCTCAATGTTGCTGAGGCTGGCCACTAATCTGCAATCCTCCTGTCTCAGCCTCCCAAGTACTGAGATTATAAGCCTGTACCACCATCATATCCACTTAAGTATAAAACTGAATTCTTTAGATTTCAAAAATAGTTAAATATGTTTAAAATATTCCCTTGGTTTCTTTAGGGTATTTTTCCCCTCACAAGTGCAAAGACTTTAAAACTGAGCAGAAGTCAAGAATTATTATCTCCAGATCAATCCTTGAGATTTAGAAATGCAATTTTTTGTTATGGTTGTTTGGAAATTAGCAACAGCCAACTATCCTAATCACTAAACTGTGGCATGTTTTAATAGGCGGGAATGCTTTTAAAACTAGTCCTTTAAGTATTTCATAATACCCTCAAGGTTTCCTAGAATTTATCCTTCATAGAAATCAAAGAGCCCTCGGCTAAGGAGGGAAAAGTGTTGTTTTACATTTTAAACAAAAATGTTAAGTTTAAAGAGGTTTATATATTTATAGGTGCCATCTATTTTTAAACCTGGGGAATTCTTCTTGCTTAAATTAGAAAACCTTATTCTTTGGGGGGGCAGTACTAGTGTTAGAACCAAGGCCTACTCTGCCTCCCTCCAGCCCTTTTTATTTTAAGACAGTCTTGCTAAGTTGCCAAGGCTGACATCAAACCTGTAATCCTTCTGCCTCAACCTCCCAAATCACTGGGATTACAGGCATGTACCACTGTGCCTAGCTCTCTTCTGTATCTTCTTCTTCTTCTTTTATTTGTTTATTTTTTGGGGGTACTGAAAGTTGAACCTAGAGTCATCCTACCTCAGCCCTATTTTATTTTTTATCTTGAAAGAGAGTCTAAGTTGCTGAGGCTGGCCTCAAACCTGTAAGCCTCTTGTCTCAGCCTCCCAAGTACTGGGATTATGGGCATACACTACTATGCCCAGCTTCTTTTGTATCTTAGAGTTCAGTACACATAAATTAACTAGAGAGCCCAAGAACCAAGGGACATGGGACTTGATTGATATTTTTTCTTGTTACTCAAGATTTAATCAGCAAACTTTTTTTTTTGAGGTAGTGGGGACAAAACCCATGGATGCTCTACCATCGAGGTGTACTCCCAGCCCTTATTATTTTTTATTTTGAGATAGGGTCTTGATAAATTGCCCAAGCTGGCCTTGAACCCACAGTTCTCCTGCCTCAACCTCTAAAATAGCTGGAATTACAGTCATACTCTGAGCCAAAGCCAATTTATGTAACAAAGATAATTAGGCAACTCTAGAACTCTGTTTTCTGCCACTAAGTGTCCTTTGATAATGACGACAAAAGGAGGGGAGCTAGAGTATATTTTAAATCCTTGACCCATATCCAGATGCTGCCAAAATTATTGTTTTCTCAAACTTCTAAGCCAATTCTCTTGAAGTTCATTATAAAATATTTTAAGATGGAATAAAATAATACTTATCAGCTAACACATTATAACCAGATGTCCTACTGTTTATACTTTTATTTTTTTGAAAAGTTTTTCCTATTGGATGGTTGCCTAAACATACAAGGGCCTGGAGCTCCTGCCCCAGCCCCTCAAGGATGACTATATAATACCAATTGAGGGGCCACTTTAAGATCCTTTTCTCTGCTGTTTCATTCGAGGAGCTGACAGGGAAAGGGGGAGGTATGGGGTCCTCTCTGCCCCCACCTCACCCTTAGACTTCTTTCAGGTAACCTGAGCACTTCCTCTTTCTACGAGAGAACTTAAGGATTATCATTCTCTTCCCTTTACCCAAGTCACCTCTAAGTGATTATTTTGCTTGTTCATTATTCTTTCCTTCCCTAAAAAACATGGAATCAAAAACATGCCATAATTTCCTTATTTCTGCCAGATGTGGTTGGCACATGCCTATAATCCCAGTACTTGGGAGGCTGAGGCAGTTCAAAATCAACTTCAGCAACTTAGCAACACTCTTAACAACCTAGGGAAACCCTGCTTCAAAATTTAAAAAGAGAAAATTAAAAAGGGCTGGAGTTACAGCTTGGAGGTAGAATCCTCTGGGTTTAATCCCTAATACCACCAAAAAATAAAAATAAAAAAATAAAGACTTTCCTTATTTCTGTTTTGTCTGAGAAGCTCAAAATTTCTGGATCACGTGCTCTAGAGGCTAAACTTTTATGTTCTCTTTTCTTGAGAGAGAGTACAACTCTTTTCCCCAGGGAAGACAAGAGTCAAGTTTCTCATTCTTCCATTACCAAATAGCATCCTAGGTTCAGCAAAACTTCAGGCCTGCAGAGTTCCCCTCTAAATGCAGGAAATGGAATTTCCTTTTCCTTAGAGCCTATTCTTCTCATTCCTTATATAGTAATGTCAATCTCTCTCCCAAGTCTTTGCACCTAGTATATGATAGCTGAAGTTCTACAAAGTTGTTTTTTTGTTGTTGTTGTTTGTGGTACTAGGGATTGAACTCTCAGGGGCGTTCTACCTCCAAGCTATACCCCCAGCCCTATTTTTTTATTCTTTATTTTGAAACAGGGTCTCACTAAGTTGCGGAGGGCCTTACTAGGTAGCTGAGGCTGGCTGCAAACCTGGGTCCTCTGGTCTCAGTCTCCCAAGTGCTGGGATTACAAGCATGCTCCACCACGCCCGGCTTCTACAAAGTTTTTTCTTTTTTTTGCGGTACTGGGGATTGAACTCAGGGGCATTCTACCTCCAAGCTACACCCCCAACCCTATTTTTTATTCTTTATTTTTGAAACAGGGCCTCACTAAGTTGCAGACTGCCTCACTAGGTAGCTGAGGCTGGCCGCGAACCCGGATCCTCCGGTCTCAGCCTCCCAAATGTGGGATTACAAGCGTGTGCCACCACGCCTGGCTTCTACAAAGTTTTTTATTTCTCTTTTCTTTCCCTGTTACTCCTCCTCAAGACTCTTACCTCTTGCCTTTCTGACCAGCAGCAATATGTTATCAAAGGTTGGGCTGTTACCCATCCTCCATAACCATCCTCACATTTTTCATGCAGTCTTTGGCACTCAACATGGTCATCTCTACCTGGACAGTTTCCACCTTGTCGTCCCTAGGAATAGACTGGTAGTACACACCTGTAATCCTAGTACTTGGGAGGCTGAGGCAGATTGCAGATTTGAGACCAGCCTCAGCAACTTGGCAAGACCCTCAGCAGCTTAGCAAGACCCTGTTTCAAAATAAACATAAACTAATGCTGGGGGTATAGCTCAGAGGTAGAATGCCCCTGGGTTCAATCCTACAGTAGCTCTTCTCAGCTTGGGTTCACTTCCTACTTCCTAAGGATCCAGCTGGAAACAAATGTTTAATTCTGTCTTGGAAAAGTTAGTTTATTTATGGGGAGGCCTCTTTGGTCATGATAATTCATTGAGTATTCCTTATATGTTGGGTTCTATTCTAAACACTTCACAGTTTATTTAATTCTCATAAAGTAGCAATTACTGTCCCCATTTAACAGACAGTAAAACTTTTTACAATCTCAGGGAGATAAACGTGTCTCAAATCACACTTAGTAGTGCAAATAGGTCTATCTAACTTGAAAAACTATGGTTCTTCCAATGCTCTGTCCAGTTTCTCCATGGATGCTTCATTTCTGCCATCTGTTTTATTTCCTTTCCCTCTTTTAAGTCCTAAGCTAGGTCTTCTCCAGCAATTCTCAGTTAAATTAGGCACTAGAGATGATTACTGAAGATCTTTCAGTGGTTAGTTGAAAAGTGCTTGCCTTGTTTAGATCATATACCATAAATGTACACAGGATCTAAATTTGTGTGTGTGTGTGTGTGTGTGTGTGTGTGTGTGTGTGTGTGTGTTAGGGAGGGACATTCTACCTCCAAGATACACCACCAGCCCTTTTTATTTTTTGTTTTGAAACAGGGTCACACTAAGTTGCTAAGAGTCTAGCTGAGTTGCTGGGACTGGGCTTGAAATTGCAATCCTCCTGTCTCAGCCTTCCAAGTACTAGGATTACAGATATGAGCCACCATGTCTGGCTAGGATCTAAACTTTACTAGTCAAAGAACAAAACTTACTCATAATTAAGTTGGGCTCCTTTCTTGGACAAAAGACTGATAGAATATTTCAGAGATGAGAGTAATTTATAAATTTCTTTCTAATTGAAACTTATACTTACGACTTTGATCCTTCCCCAAACATCTGTTTATATAAAAATAGCTAGTCCTTATATGGCATTCTGTTATTTACCAAACATTTTTTATAATTGTATTCCATTGCTTTTTTTCCACACAGAATTATTCCCTAATGGATGTTCAGCCTTCAAGAAAATTACTCCCAATGTAGATGAAGAAGGAGCAATGAAAGAAGACGCTGGGATGATGGATGTCCATTATAGTGAAGTAAGAACCTAGTTATAAAAACTTCAATTCTTCAAATGCATTTATGTTTTAACAATTTTACAGCTACTTAATTTTGAAGGTAAATAAGTGTTAACGAGCCCTAAATATTAAGCCTGCCCTGGCAAAGTTGCTCCTGTTCGGAACCTTGACTCTAGAATTGCTCTCACATAATCTATGGGACTTTTCTGCTCTGTACTTCAAATATATAGAAAACAGCTGCAACTGTCAATCACTCAACAAAGATTTTTTTGTGTGTGATACTGGTAATTGAACCCATGGACATTCTACCTCTGAGCTACACCGCAGCCCTATTTTTTATTTTGAAACAGGGTCTTTCTAAATTGCTGCGGCTGGCCTGGAACCTGTGATCCTCCTGTCTCAGCCTCTCAAGTACTGGGATTACAGGTGTGCACCACCACACCTGTCTCCAACAAAGATTTTTGAACACTCACGTAGGAGCAAGACTCTGGACTTGGTGATATAAGGTCTATAAAATAATTAAATATGGCTTGCTCCTGACCTCAAAGGTCTACTGAAGATATAATATACCTACATGAAATGAAAAAAAGCAAAACATTGCCATTTGAACAATACAGATGTTATGTAGCATGCAAATTGAGAGGTGAGAGAAACGCCTTACCCTGAGGTGGAACAGAGTAGGTATGATAGAGGGGTTTGAAGAACGAGTACACTCTGATGGCATTCTAATAGAGGAGAAGAGAGGGAGTACAAAGGCTAAGAATTAGGAAAACATAAAGCATGTTGAGGCACAAATTAGTGGATCCCTTGGGATAAACCAAGAGGTTCACATAGCAAAGAGTAGTAGTAGAGGTGGGCCAGGTTTTGAGAAACTGAATTCTTAGGCTTTAACAAGTAGAATGTTGAATTTTTATCAAAGGTTTTTGAGAAGGAAACTGACAAGGTAAAAGCAAGGAGAGAGGAGGCTAATTTGGTGCTGAAGCTAAAGATGTACTGGAGGTAGATGGATCAATACTGGAGGCAAAGGCTGCCCCTATTGTCCACATGTGAGGCAGTTAGGGCCTAGACCAGAATAGTGAAAGATTCATGGAATAATGTGAGGAAGGAAAGAAGGAAAACTTGAGGAAGGAAAGAAGGAAGACTTGCTGGCTGTGGGAGGTAAAGGGTCAAAGGTAGTTCTAGGAAGTTTGGATATTAAGGAAAAATGGTAGATCAATAGCTTTGAAGGTAAAATGGTGAATTCTATTTTAGATTTAAATTGAACTTGAAGAGAAAAGTTATCAAAATATATCAAAAATAACCAGCAGGCAATTAGAAGTGCAGAACTGAATCTAAAGAGAGAGGTTAGGGTTAGAAATAAACATCTGGAGCCGGGCGTGGTGGCGCACGCTTGTAATCCCAGCATTTGGGAGGCTGAGACCGGAGGATCCGGGTTCGAGGCCTGCCTCAGCTACCTAGTGAAGCACTCCACAACTTAGACCCTGTTTCAAAATAAAGAATAAAAAATAGGGCTGGGGGTATAGCTCGAAGGTAGAATGCCCCTGAGTTCAACCCCCAGTACCAAAAAAAAAAAAAAAAAAGAAAAGAAATAAACATCTGGAAGTCATATCCTTGGAAGAAAAAACAATGGAGAGTATAGGACGTAACATAGCAAGTGAAGACCAGAGAGACTCAAGGACTGAACTGTGGAAAAGAGTTTTCCATTAAAGAGGGAGAAAATGAGAAAAGAAGCATACAAAAGCAGAGACATTGAAATCATTGTAATCCTATAGTAGTATTTATTTAAAATGTTCTATTAAAAGATATAAGCAAGCCGGGCATGGTGGTGCACGCTTGTGATCCCAGTACTTGGGAGGCTAAGACCAGAGGATCCAGGTTCACGGCCAGCTTCAGATACTTAGTGAGGCTCTCCGCAACTTAGTGAGATTCTGTTTCAAAATAAAGAATAAAAAAATAGGACTGGGGGTGTGGCTCGGAGGTAGAATGCCCCTGGGTTCAATCCCCAGTACCTCAATGTATATATTAAGAGAAATATAGTGACACTATGTTATATATATATATAGTGTATCACTCTAACTTTACAACCTGATTGTTTTTTATTTCTTTCTTTTATTTTTTTGTGGTACTAGAGATTGAACTCAAGGCCTTGAGCATGCTAGACAAGTGCTCTATCACTGGGCTATATATCCAGCCCCTTGATTGAAATATATATGCAAATCTTTAGTTGACTCTACTTCACTTAGCTAAAATAATGGGCCTAGAATCTTTGCTTACTAAATTTATATGAGTCTCCCTATATATCAGTAAAGTAAGGACAATAATACTATACTGGTCACTTTGCAACATATGAAAAATATCTTTGTAAGTGATTGATATAACATAAATACCAGGTTTTATCATTGACCTACTTGACAGTAAGGTTTCTTTACAGTAGGTTAGTCTCCTTTTATCCTCAGAACCTGGAAGACTAGATATTTAAAATGTGTTTGCTGAATTAATTGATGATAACAGAGAATTAAGACTCTTACATTTTTCTCTGTGTGTACTGGAGATTGAACCCAGGTGCATTCTATCTCTGAGTTATAGCCCCAGTCTTTTTATTTTTATTTTCAAACAAGGTCTCACTAAGTTGCTGAGGACCTTGCTAAGTTGGCTGAGGCTGGCCTCAGACCTGCTATTCTCCTTCTTTAGGGTTTTCTATACATATTATCATGCTATCTACACAGAAAGATAGTTTTATTTTTTCAATCTGTATGATTTTTCTCTTTTTTCTTGCATGCACTGGCTAGGACCTCAAGCATAATGTTGAATAGAAGTACAGACATTCTTGAATTTTTCCCAATTTTAGGAGAAGTGTTTAGCCTTTAGGTATTTAAGTAGATGCTCTTTATCAGTTTGAAGAAGGTCTCTTCTGTTCCTTGTGCCTTGAGTTCTTTTTTAATATCATTAATGGATATTGAGTTTTTTCAAATGTTTTTCCATCATCTGTTGATGGTAATATCATTTTTCTCTTTTATTAAGTTTATGTGGTGGTGTATTACATTGATTTTTCTAATCATTAGTTTGTAAACTCTGTGTGTGTGTGTGTGTGTGTGTGTGTGAGAGAGAGAGAGAGAGAGAGAGAGAGAGAGAGAGACAGACAGACAGACAGACAGACAGAGAGACAACAACAGAGCTACACTGTCAGCCCTATTTTATGTTTTGTTTTGAAACAGGGTCTTGCTAGGTTGCTGAGAGCCTCTCTAAATTGCTGAGGCTGTCCTTGAACCTGTAATCCTCCTGTCTCGGCCTTCCAAGTACTGGGATTACAAGCATGCGTCACCACGCCCAGCTATAACTGACTTTTAATGCCCCTAAAATCTGTGCTTTCAATTTGCTGCTAGAAATTTTAATCTAGCCATTAAATATTAATATACTGTCATTTTATTCAGGTAGCAACACTTATTGAATACCTGTTAGACAGTACCACTATACTAGTTACTGGAGAAAATAATGTAAATAAATTATTGTTCCTGCTCTTGAAGCCTATCTGGAAAGTCAGATACATAGGCAAGGCAAATATTGTAGAAGTATAATATTAACTCAAAGAATTAGCAAAGTAGGAAACAAGGTATCTAGTGTCTTGCCTACCCTGTGTTGACTAATATAAGGACTTTAGAAGAGTTGATACTTATGCTATTTTGAAAAGATAACCAAGTGGAAAAGATTAAAGGGCAAGAAAGCACAGTGTGAATTAAGACACAAAGCTCAGATACACCTTGGTGCTTCAGAGGAACTACTAGTAGCTCACTATTATTGGAACATAAAGTTTAAGACTTGGCATGTCAAATGAAGAGATTATAGAAATTTCAACCAGATCATTATAAACCTTTTATGCCAAATGAAGGAGCTTGTCCTTTGTTCTGTGAGTGACTGGGGCTATTGCCAGGCTTTAAGAAGGGGAGATTGACACAGTCAGGTTTGCATTTTAATCAGAACCCTATGGCATATGTGTTGAGAATATATTTGAAAATACCAATGCTGGAGTCAGGAAAATCAGTTAGTAAAAATACTAAAATCTCAAATCTCAGCAGTAAGTGTAGAAATGGACAGGAAGTGTTAGATTTGAGATATATTTAGGAAATAAAACCAACAAGACTTGTCGATGGACTCATTAGAGGATTAATAAAGAAAGAACATATTAGTTTCTTAGGAGTCTTAGTCTATTTAGGCTGCTTTAACAAAACACCAGAGCCTAGGTAGCTTATTGACAACAGAAATTGATTTCTCATAGTGCCAAAGGCTGGGCAGTCAAGAATCAAGACACCAACAGATTTCATGGATGATGAGGACCCATTTCCTTGTTCACAGATGACACCCTCTCACTGTGTCCTCACATGGTGGAAGGGATGAGCTAGCTCTCTGTGATCCTTTTTATAAGGAAACTAAAATCCCGTTCATGGTGGCTATGTCACCATAGTAGAGTAGGGTGGGCCCTGAACCCAATATGGCAGGTGTCTTTCCTAGAAGACAGAGACATTGAGGGAAAAAATAACATGACTCCTGAGGCAGAGACTGGTGAGAGGCAGTGGGAAGCCAAGGAGCTGAGATCAATAATAGGAAGACAAGGAAGGCTTCTACTTGGAGTCTCCAAGGGAGTTTTAGGCCCTGATGAAACCATGATTTCAGATTTCTATACCCTCCAGCTCTGAGATAAATTTCAGTTGTTTTAAGCAACCCAGGGTATGACACTTTGTTATAGCAGCTTGACTGACTTTGTGGTACTTTGTTATAATACTATGGTCTTGATGTTTGTGTCTGCCCTAAATCATACGGTAAAATCCTGTCAACATGATGATTTTAGGAGTGGAACATTTGAGAGCTGATAAAGTCATGAGGCACAGGCCCAGGACAGCTACTCTTAGTTTTATAGCTAATGGTTTATAGGGTGTTGCCACTGGCTAGAGAGGAGACAAAAGTAAAAGAGCTAGGAGATACTGGGGTATCTTGGTACGTGCCTGTAATCCCAGTACTTGAGAGGCTGAGATACGAGAATTGCAAGATCGAAGCCAGCCTCAGCAACTTAGTGAGGCCTCAGCAACTTAGTGAGGCCCTCTGCAATTTAGTGACCCTGTTTCAAAATTTAAAAATTGGGCTGAGGGTGTAGCTCAGAGGTAGAATGTTCCTCGATTCAATTCAAATCAGTACCACCAAAAAGTGAAAAATAAAAGGATCTAGAAGATGAGTTCAATTGTCTAAGTAACATATAGGAAGAGTCATTTTAGCAATCATTTCTATAGATCTGAAGTGTATCTCTTCAAGAAAAAAACAAGCTGTTAAAACTTCTGGACAGTATAGTAATTGGCTTCACTGTGTGTGTGTGTGTGTGTGTGTGTGTGTGTGTGTGTGTGTGTGTGTGTGTACACTAGGGATTAAACCCAGGTGCATTCTACCTCTGAGCTACACTCTTTTATTTTTTATTTTGAAACAGGGTCTCACTAAGTTGTTGAGAGTCTTACTAAGTTGTTGAGGCTGGCTTCGAACCTGTAATCCTCCTGTCTTGGTATTCTAAGTACTGAGATTATAGGTGTGTGCCATCATACCCTGCTTGGCTTCATCATTTTATTGTTGTTGAGAATATGAGGTGATGGTCCACAAAATTGTTTTGTAGCAGCTGTCATCATATATAGTCACACAAGTATACTTCTGCTGTGCATTTCACTGAACTTAATACATGCCACTTGTTCTTTATTAACTCAAAAATGTTTCAAAACTTTTTATCCTAAACTCTAAAACTGTTTTTAATTCCTGATTGGATTTTTCTCTTAATGCAGGAAGTTTTGCTGGAGTTGCTAGAACAATGTGTGGATGGTTTATGGAAGGCAGAGCGTTATGAAGTAATTTCCGAGATTTCCAAGTTGATCATTCCGATTTATGAGAAACGTCGTGAGTTTGAGGTAGGAAATTTACATGTTTACATCATTCGCTTATGGATTTTATTTTCATCTTAAGTAAAACACTAATATATTTATTTTACTACTATCTACTCTGTCTTCTAACGAATAGGTTCATTATTTTCTGACATTTGTATTTTATCACAGAATGTTGATATTTAATTAGCCTATCATTTGGATACATTGATCCATTTGATAGTTAAAGTCCAAGCTGAAGAGATGGTTCAGTAGTAGAGCACTTTCCCATCATTCAAAAGGTCCTGGGTTGAGTGCCTGGCACTGTACACAAAAACATACAAACCTTTAAAATACTTTTAACCAGACATGACGGCACACATCTGTAATTCCAGTACTCACGAGGCTGAGACAGGAGGATCATAGGTTTGAGGACATCCTCAACAATGTAGTGAGACTCTCAGCATCCTAGTAAGACCCTGTTTCAAATAATAAATAAAATAAAATAGGGCTCAGAGGTAGAATGCTCCTTGATTCAATCCCAGTAACACACACACACACACACACACTTTTTTTTTCTTTATTTTTTATTTTTTTTTAGCATGGAATTTTATACATTTCTTGGGTACAACAGGGTTAATCACACATTTTTGTTGGGTACAAGCTAGTACAGGTAAAGACATCCATGCACATATTTCTCATTAACCCTTCCCCAATTCCCACCTACCCTCCCCCTATCTCCTGGTCAGTTTAGTGATTGACTTTGATGTGATCTTGTAAGTACATCATGCTCATTAGGGTGTCCCC
>PVLC010002303.1:0-117817 GCA_004027655.1 Graphiurus murinus | reverse complement strand
TAACAAATGGTGTTGGCAAAACTGGTTAACCATATGCAGGAAACTGGAATTAAACCCCACTTTCTCACCCTGCACAAGAGTCAACTCAAGGTGGATCAAGGACCTGGATGTCAGACCAGAGACCTTGCAGCTACTTGAAGAGGGCATAGGACCAACACTTGAACATATAGGCACAGGTCAAAACTTTCTCAACAGGACCTCAAGGAAATATTTTTTAAAAATTGAAACTGGGGATTGAACCCAGTGCCATTCTACCTCTGAGCTACACCCCTAGTACTTTTTATTTTGGCCCTCCATAAGTTGCTGAGGCTGGCCTCGAACCTGAGATTCTCCTGTCTCAGCCTCCCATATACTAGGATCACAAGCATGCACCACCACGCCCAGCTTAGAAGTTAAGGTTAGCAGCAAGGTACAACAGCACATGCCTGGAATCCCAGCTAACTTGGAAGGCTGAGGCAGGAGGATCACAAGTTTGAGGCTAGCCTAAGCCATGTAGCCAGATCTTGCCTCAAAATAAAAATAGTTGGAGGTACAGCTCAGTGGTAAAACACCTCTAGTTCAGTTCTCAATAATGGAAAAGAGAAAAAAAAAATCTAAATTAATGCAAAAGCATGTAGACTGAACAAACTATAAACGAAGACTAGAGTCCTGCCAAGCCACACTGGAGCCAAAGGGAAGAGGAAAATGCGTGCCCTGTCAACATGGTTTTGCATATTTCAGTGGTTATTTTTTTCCCAGAATATTAAAGCAGCTGGAAAACACTGAAAAATTACAAAGTGGGTATATTAAAACCCACAACACTGTTTTCGGCTTAAATATTTTATTTACTCCAAAACGGAGCCCGTAATTATTATAATTTTACATCAACCTGCGTTAATTAAAAAAATCATTTAGGATTGCTACTTGGTCACGAGAAGTTGTCCGACATGGCCATCCTCTCCAATGCAAACAGGACCAGCGCAGAAGCGCGTGCTGAAAGTATTACCGAGCGTTCACTCCCGCCAAAGCCACTCCGCAAGAGGTTACTTTGGCCAGGAGGCTGTCCTGAGAGGAGAATCCAGTACAGAGCCACGGCTTACCACCTCGTGAAAGTCCCAGGAGAAATCCCAAACCTAGGGCAAGAATAGCGGGTGCCATTTTATAATCTTATAAGCCAATTTGCTTCCACTCCCGTCTTTAAAACATCCTGTGCAGGTGGTCTCTGTAAAGAAGTAGAGAAGGGAGATTTTATCACAATTTACTTTATAATTCAAACGAGGGACACATCAACCAAGCCTGAATGAATTCCAACACGGAATTATGTTATATCAAACCTGTCCACACCGCAGTGGAGCGACAGGACCTACCCTAGACAGAACTCAGGCTCTTCCATCTCCACCACCTCTGCCCACCTCGCCAGTGAGTGGTGAGAGGGCGCTGCAGGCGTGCATGTCTATTCTGGCTTCCAACTGCCTATGGCTTGACTCTGATCTCGGATGAGTTACTTCAAGCCCGGAAGCCTCCGTTTTCTCACCTTTGAAATGGGCCAGCCTCCCAACACTGGATTAGCTGGTTGCAAACCATTTCCCTCTCTTCCTGGCACACAGGTAGGTGTACTTAGCTCCACAACCTCCCTTGCAGGGAGGTGCAAGGCCTGGCCCAGGACGTGAGGAGTGGGAAGAAGCCAGGAGGACCACTTCCAGGCCTGACTCATCCAGCCTCCCTGGCTACCGTCCCCTCTCTCTCTTTCCTCGCCTGCTGGCAGGCAGGACATGGAGCCCCAGGGTGACTTAGGAAGCCATGGGCTTCGAATAGAGCTGGAGCTGGCATCCCTGATGAAGTTAGTGGGCCAGGAGCTCCTGCGCTGGACCACGTTCCCTCCAAGCAGAGCTGACCAGGGGATTAGCGTGGGTGTGAGTCACAGAAGATGGGGTGTCAGGGAAAGAAAGGGGGTGGGGATGGCAGGAGAGGACAAGGAAAGGAGCTACACAGGGATGCAGTCTCAGCAGGGGGAGGGGGCTGGCCACTCCTGATCCCAGGAGAGCCCTGGCGTGTGAATTGCAGCACACAGCTGGGGTGCTTGTGCCGAGTCATGCAGACATGGGCTGAAGGCCACCACCACCGCCCCCAGGAGGTGGCAGATGTAACCTCCTAGGCAAGGCAGCCCCCTTCCCTACCCCCACCATTCTTCAGAGATGAATTTTTCTGGAAAGGGGAGTGGCCATGAGCCATTCGAAGCCAACCCTGCTAGCAGCTGCGACACAGGCACAATGTAGGGCCCCTTTCCCTCTCCCGCCTCCCACCCAGGAATTCCTGATTTATGCCAGCAGCAAATTAACTTTGGCTCTGCTGAGCCACTGTGATTTCTGGATTTCTGTGCATCACTGCCGTAAATGTAAGAAACGATACCCACCTGCTGGACTTGTGTGACAATCAGACAAGGTGCTGCATCCGACCCGCTTAGCACATGGTACCTGTTCAATAAGCATTTGCCGCTGTCGGGAATCATTACTCTGAGGTAGGAACAAACGATGCAGAAATACCTGCTCTGCCCTGCTTTGGAGGCCTGGCAGTCTCATAGGCAGAAGACAGAAATAGATGATTCCAGATAGTGATAGGGGCCATTTCTAAAATGTGAGGGGGGCAGCTCATACCTGGATCTACCTGGTGAGGGAATAACATGCTTCAAGGCAGAAAAGCAGCTCTTGTTGATCTCTCAAGCAGGAGCAGGTGCCTTCCAGCAGACAAGGAAGACAAGAGCATCTGGCAGAGGGCTTGTGCCTTTAGGATTAAGACCAGGGCCATTCCTCCGTGCTCCATAGCTTCCTGCATTGCCCTTGCCTGCTGTGTTGGTGTCTTCCAGTGTCCCACTGTCCTGGGATCCAGGAGATGTCATAGGACCACTTGTGCCTGGGCATCTGCACTTGTCAGGGATTGATGACACCATCTCTGGGGCTTGGGATCAGCATTCAATGCAGGCCATAGTAGGTAGTGGGTAATATTAACCACCCCCTCCTTTTCTGCATCCCTCCTCAATTCCATCCTGCTCCCCTCCCCAGACCCTCAACCTGAGGAGCCCCTCGGTTGGTGTTAAAAACTGCCCCCTTCCTTCCAGCCTTCTTACACTGCATCCATTCTCCCCTCGAGTCTGAGCTGCTTGCTGGAGTCCAGGCGGCCTCTGCAGCATCTCTTCTGTTTCTCCGCCAGTCTCTGCTCACAGCCAAAGCCCCTTGTCCTCTCCCCCTCTCCCTTTGCATGCCCCATTAGTTAGCACAAGTTTGAGGAAGTATTTATGTGTCAGATGCAAAGTGTGTTCCAGGCCTCTGATGGCTGGCCTTATTTTTAGCAGTCCTCCAGGCCCCTGCAAGCCTCTCCCGCGGTCCTCCGCTGCAGTCCTTGTCAACAGGAGCAGGAACGTGCCTGGATACAAATAAGATACACGTTCTGTGTCCCTTTTTACGTAAATATTTGCAGCTCCCGATCTGCAAGTCCCACAGTCCAGCCTTCTCTCCGTGAATCCGTTTCTTCTTCTCTGCTCTTCAATTCCTTTCTTTTCCTATTTTTGGTTTACTGCCAGGGAAAAAAATAAATCATTTCCATTTCCTCATAAACCAGAAGGGAGAAGCTCCCCTCTCCAAATACAGAGATCCTGGAGCGGGAGGGGCTGCAGAACCATATTAGGCAATCGGCTCAGCTACTCTCCGGCAAGACAAGGAGCAACCAAGAGAGGGGAAGAAAAGCCATGAAGGAGAGAAGGCTTGAGACTTTCAGGTTAAAATTGCGTGTAAGTAGCTAGGGGTTTGGTCAGGTAAGTCCTCTCAATTCCAGTTCAGCAGCTGAGAACTGACATGGGTAAGCCCATGATCCACACGCTGCAGCTCTGCGGTCCCCAGCGCAGGGGGTCAGCCAGCAGAGGGCTTTGGGTCAACCCATGGCCCTGCGGGCCTCGCCAGGCTCTAATGCAAATCCCTTGGTCAAGTTATTCAGCCAGCTTCTTTCTTCACCTGCAATGTGGATTGCTAACGATGCCGTCCTTGTAGAGTTCCTTGTGTATCCTATAAGGTAATCCAGGAAGGTGCACATCACAAAGCCTTGCCCTGCTCGCCATCCGTGCTAAGAGGTCGTTGTAGCTCTTTTCACTTTTTGCATTCATCTACACCATGACCCATGCCCACTCCCCATGAAATGGGAACTCCCAAATGCAAGATTGACTTCTGATTTTCTTGAAGCCCCCACACCCAGGACAGCAGCATCCACCCATGCTGACTGGAGGTGAAAGGGAGGCCCATGCCATCCCTAGTTCACAGATCTGCAGGGTCCAGCTCTGAGGGGTAGGGTGAGCCCAGCTTGTCTGCCTCTGGCCCCTACCTTGCCATGGTTAGCCTGAGCTGCCTCAGTTGCAAAAATGATTGGGAGAGACAAGTAAAGTCTAAGGCTGGAAGAGGGCTGAGTGTGTTGGCATGACAGAGGAGGTGCAGGTAGGTATCTGCAGGCGCCATCTCACCAGGCCCAGGTGCCCTGCAGTACAGCCCCTCACTCTTGTAATGTCTTGGCCAGTCATGCATCTACTCATTCTTTCACTCCTTCTTCTGTCATGTGATGTTGAGGACCAAACCCAGGGCCTCATGCATGCCAGGCAAGCACTCTCCCACTGAGCTAAATCCCAGCCCTCATTTACTGATTGCTTCATCAAAGATTGATTGCAAACCTTGCCAAAGAGAAGAGAAAATAAGAGTCAGGCTCTGCCCTATGAAGCTAACAGTGTCCCACCAGGCACCGGCCTGCCTCTAAATCACCCAGCATAAAGCAATGCTGGCTTTCACAGAGGCTTGCCCAAGCTCTGACTGAGAGATGATGGAGGGAGAGGCCATTTGGGGTGCAAAAAGGGGAACTTTATCTAGAAGGCAAAGGCTAGAGCTGGGTGGAATGTCACTGGGCAAATAAGGAGAAAGGTATTGCCCGCAGAGAAAGTAGACAAAGGACCAGAGGCATCGCTAAGCAGGAAGCGTGAAGAAGACCACAGCGACTGTGGACGCTGGCAGCTGGAAGAGACAGGAGCGAGGAGGCCGGGGGGCGGGGGGAGGGGGAAGCAGGAGCCAGGCTGAGCAAGCTCCTGGGCAGCTCACCTGAACCTGTCGACAGCTGCGAACCGCTGGAGGACTTTAGACGGAGAAGTGATAGGGTCAGATTTGCGTTTTAGGAACAAAGTGAGTATTTCTGACCCACACATGGACTCGTTAGACCTGCTCCTGAAGCCGTGCCCCATCTCCTCCCTCTTGCTCTCAGAGACATGTGTCACTGAAGGCCACCTCCCCTTTCTGTATCCTGGGACTGAGAAGGAGCTTGATTCTCTTCCTACCTCCCTGACTGGGCCATCTCTGATTTCAGCCAAATCTCCAGAACAGTTTTCTATATGATTGACAGAGCCCTGCTAGGCTGCTAATTTGCTTAAGCATCATTGTCCAACATCACAGACTTTATAGAAGACCAGCTTTGTGGCCACATGAGAGAGGGTAGCTAGCTGCTGCTTATGTTAAGATGGCCACAGACATAACAAGTATCAAACATTAGATAGATATATCATAGATAGATAAATAGATCATAGATAGATAGATGGATAATAGATAGATAGATGATAGATAATAGATAGGTAGATGACTGATTGATAGATAATTTATAGATAGATGATTGATAGATAACTGATAGATAGATGATAGATAGATAGATAGATGTAGATATAGTAATGTACATAGATGCTATTTTTCCCATCATATAGACTCTTATGCAGGTGTGTATTGGGAGCCTTTTTATTTATTTATTTATTTATTTATTTATTTATTTATTTATTTATTTATTTTTTGCAGTACTGGTAATGGAACTCAGCAGTACTCTACCTCCGAGCTACACCCCCAGCCCTATTTTTTATTCTTTATTTTGAAACAGGGTATCACTAAGTTGTGGAACGCCTCACTAGGTAGCTGAGGTTGGCCACAAACCTGCAATCCTCCAGTCTCAGCCTCCCGAATGCTGGGATTACAAGCGTGCGCCACCACGCCCAGCTTATTGGGAGCCTATTTAACATCCAGCCTTGTACTGGGAGCTGCAGAAGATGGAAGGGCAATTTCCCCTCCTGCCTTTTCTTCAAGGTACTTCCATCCTGTGGAAACGGCACAGTAGCCACAGGGCATCGTCATTAAGAACACAAGCGTTGGGCTTGACAAGCTTACGCTTGCATCCTTGCTCCCTACAAGCATGAACTTGGGGAAGTTATTTCACTGCTCTCAGACTCAGTTTCTTCATAAGCTGGCTACAAGGATTCAGTTCAATAATTAAACCTTAACATAGAGTGTCTGGCACATTGTAAAGATCCAATCTGTGTAGTTAAAAAAAATATTGACTCAACTATCCTGGATAAGAGTTTTGCAGTTCCTCAAAATGTTGAACATGGAGTTACGAGTCATTATGGGACCCAGCAATTTTTTCTTTCTTGGTGCATTGTAATCATACATCTTGATGAAGTTCAAGGTGATAGAGGCATACACATGTATACAGCACTCGTTGTTCCCCACTCCTTCTCCCTCCCGACCTTCTCTGTGCTCAGCACAGTGATGGGCTTTGATGAGTTTGTGTATGTCCATCATGTCTACTGAGGTGTTTCCCGCTTCAAGTCTTCCTCCCCCTCCCATCTCCCTCAGTTAGGTCCCCTTCTTCACTCCACTAAGGTTTCTCTTTCTTTGTCTGGAGTTCCTCCTGTGGCCCAATTTCTCCCTAGCTTCCGCATATGAGGGAGAACAACTAACCTTTCACTTTTTGTGACTGACTAATCTCACTTAGCATAATATTCCCAAGTTCCATCCTTTTCCCCTGCAAATGAAATAATTTTGTTCCTCTTTATGGTTGGGTAGAATTCCACTGTATATATATATCTCATAGTTTTGTAATCCATTCATCTGTTGATGGACATCTCCGCTGGTTCCATGGTTTGGCCATTATGAATTATGCAGCTATAAACACAGATATGCATGCGTTACTATGATAGTCTGGTTTCAGTTATTTTAGGTAGATACTCAGGAATGGTATAGCTGAGGACCCAGAAATTTTAGCTCTAGGTATATACACAAGAGAAACAAAAAATGCACAAGCACACAAAAAAATTATACATACATTTTCAGAATAGCACTACTCACAAGACCAAAAGATGACCTAAATGCCCGTCAGTGGAGGGGAAATTGTGATATAGCCACAGGATGAGTATCATTCAGCCCTAAAAAGGAATGAAGTACTGACATATGCGTTGTAACACCCCTTTTTTACTTTTTGCTTTTGAAACAGTGTCTCACTAGGTTGCTGAGAGTCCTGCTAAATTGATGAGACTGGCCTCAAACTTGTGATCCTCTATCTCAGCCTCCCAAGTACTGGGATTACAGGCATGTGCCACTGTGCCCAACTTGACCACATTTTTAAAAAAATGTCTTAAATAGGCAAATCCACAGAGAAGAACAGATTGGGGGAACAACAGAGGGAAAGAAGAAAGGAAACAGAAGCCATGGCTTAATGAATATAGGATTTCCTTTGGGATTGATGAAGCTGTTCTACATAGAAGTGGTGGTTACACAATATTGTGAATGCATGAAATACCACTAAATGATTTGCTTTAAAGTGGTTAATTTTATGTTATATACATTTAACTTCCACTTTTAAAATCAAGTCCCATCCTCAGGCCATGCTCTTCCTAGCCCTAGGTTACTCTCGGCCATCAGCTGGGCTCAAAATCACCTCTCTACACTACAGTTCCGGGCAGACATCCTGGGCACCTGGATAGTCCCCAGGTTCCAGCAGAAATACAGCAGACAGTCCCTGCCCACGTGGAGCCCAAAGACTGGCAGGAGCATTTCTAAGCTCTGGAGCCAAATTCCCATCTTGTGTCCACAACTTGAAAACTCTGCAAAACTTAGGAATGCTCCAAGCTCTGTCTCCTCAATGCAACAGAAGCAACAGTGCCAACCTGTGTGTCACAGTGAGGACTCAAGAGCCATGAATTCTTGTCCTAAGGCCGATTGCCACCAAGCGGGTGACTTAGAGCCCAGAACTATATTATCTCACAGATCTGAAGGCCAAAAGCCTGAGCTCAAAGAGTACTGATAGAGTCATGCTTCCTCCAAAACCTCTGGGGAGAAGCCTCCTTGCCTCTTCCAGATCAGGCAACTCCTGGCATTCCTTGGCTTGCGGCTGCATCGCTCCCATCTCTGCATGTCTTTACGTGGCCTCCTCTGGATCCCTGTCTCCCATCTCCCTCTACCTTTTTCTTACAAGTACCTTTGTCACTGGACTTGAGGTCCATCCAGATATCTAGGTTGATCTCCACTTGAGATTTTTACCTTATTTAATTCCGTTTGCAAAGACCCTTTTTTCCCCCAAATAAGGTAAAATTCACAGGTGCCAAGAATGAGTACATGGATGTATCTTTTAGGGGGGGACACCATTCAACCCACTCTAGGAGAAATCCAGGTCAGGGCCTTGGGCACTTCATAAATGTATTTTCTCATCATCATCATCGTCGTCGTCGTTGTCTGTATGGTAGTCTCTTGCTAGTGCAGAATGCTGTTGACATCTGCAGCTTGCTGGGGCTCCTCCCGGGCCACAACATTCTACCCCCTTCCTCGGGAGACTGGACATGGTGTCGCCCATTCCAGGGCCCTGCCTGGTACTGTGCAGCTCTTCTGGCTCACACAGACCCCTTGAGCCCTCCCATTCCTGCCCCCGTCCCCAAGTTAGAGCTGGGATTCTCATTCCATCTTATCCCTTGGATCCTTCCTCCAGGACTATCCAGGAGTGCTAACAGAGCTAGCCCTTTCAGCTCTCCCTGGCCCTCTCCCTCCACTGGGGTGCTTGTTTTCTACTGGTTGCAGCTGAGGAACCAACACACATTCATCCATCTTCAACTGGAAGCTTATAGAAATATAAGGCCCAGGCTCCAACACCACAGCAATTAAAACAGAATTTCTGTAGAGTGGAACCTAACACTGATTTTTTTTTTTTTTTTTTTTTAAGTTTTTCAGATGATTCCAGTGGGCAACCAAGATAGTGCCACCGAGGGACATGAGCACCCAAGAATGACATCATCCCGTCCCCAGATATTTAAAATTCCCAAGATCATCCACAGGGCCCGATCCCCTGTGCAGACTTTATGAGAAATGGACAGGGCTGATCAGACAGTCCTGAAGCAGAGACAAATATAAAAGGAAAAGCGTGGTTTGGAGTGACAGTATCAAACTTGCTGCTTCCTAAGCTACGTGGCCTTGAGTATGTCCCTTTGGCTCTCCGAAGCTCTGCTTCTTGTGTTTAAAATGGAGTTAGTAATGTTTATCTCACAGAATTGGTTTGCAGAAGTAATGGATATTAACATCTAGTCGTGTGTCTGGCCCCACAGTAAAAGTGAGTCGAAATCTCTTCTCCTGGAATTTGCAAAATGTTTCAATCCAGTTGCAGACCCCCAAACCGTATCTTCTACTAATGGCTCTTTGGCCCTGGAAAAGGGTTAATTGTTTGGTTTAGATTCTTTAACATGTGTTCACTAGATTAGGGGCAATTCCGGAAATCCACTCCCAGATGATTAAAATAGGGCGAGGGAAGCTGTAAGGCTGATTTGGCTGTGGCTTCAGGCCACTTGATGGTAATTTGAGTAGGTTAACATGGGCCACAGCACACAGAGATCTGGCCCCGTGACAGGCTACAAAAGCTGGCTGATGCGGAAGTTCTCGGTACTGAGCTCCTTGGCGAAATCCTCCCTGTTTTCTTGCCAAAGGAGAAAAACAGGAGGCTCTGCATCCCAGCCACGTGATCTCCTGAGAAGCCCCAGATCCTGCTCCTGACCATCCAAACCTTTCTCTGGTATTCCTGTGAAACAGGAGGGAGATTTCCCTGTGACGCCTGAAGCCAGAGCCCACCAGGCTGGGAGCATAGAATTCAGATCCTACAAATGGCCCCAGCACTGTCTGCATTCTGCCTTCCCCAGGAATGCCCTGCAAAAGCCTGCTGCCCAAACTCAAATCTCAGGCCTCTCTCCCCTCACACCTTCTGTCTTCCTCCCCTACTGACGGCAGCCTGGGAATGATCCTGTTGCAGTCCTCCCCATGGGATACAGTAAAGCAGAGGCATCTCTTACCCACCCTTCTTCCTCCTTTCTTCACCCAGCAGAAAGTTTGGTACCTTCATCTATATTTACAAAGTACCTGCCATTTGCCAGAAGCAGGACTGCCCTCCCCATTCCCCTGCATGCTTAGAGCCTGGCACATAGAAGACAGTGGACCAAATAATCACTGGAGTGAATTAAACTTATTTAGAGCCCACCCTCAGAATGAACTGGTTTGAGCCAGGCGTGGTGGTGCAGGCTTGTAATCCCAGTACTTGGGAGGTTGAGACAGGAGGATCGCAGGTTCAAGGCCAGTCTCAGGTACTTAGTGAGGCCCTCTGCAACTTAGTGAAATCCTGTTTCAAACTAAAGAATAAAAATAGGACAGCCGGGCCTGGTGGCACACGCTTGTAATGCCAGCATTCGGGAGGCTGAGACCGGAGGATCCAGGTTCGCAGCCAGCCTCAGCTACCTAGTGAGACACTCCGCAACTTAGTGAGACTCGGTTTCAAAATAAAGAATAAAAAATAGGGCTGGGAGTATAGCTTGGAGGTAGAATGCCTCTGAGTTCAATCCCCAGTACCGAAAAAAAAAAAAAAATAGGACTGTGGATGTAACTCGGAGGTAGAATGCCCCTGAGTTCAATCCCCAGTACTGAAAAAAATAAATAAATAAATGAACTGACTTGTAGAAAATATGTTAGCAAAATTCCAGTGGCCATGACATTCTCAGATGTCCAGCGAAAAATGTGTAACCTCATATCACATTGATACCTTAAATCTTCACCATGAAAGGAATCTTAGAGCTCACTTGGATCACTGGATTCCAAGAGACCCCCAGTTGATGTACTGCTGGGGTTGAAAATCACTCACTTAGCCACCTTCCTACCTAATAACCATGACCCTGCTGTGGCTCCCCATTGCCCTCTATATTATACGCAACTGTTTTACCACAACCAACAAGACAATACATGACATGGCTCCATTTCCAAAGTCTTGGACTTTCTCCTTGCTGGTCTGATCTCTCAGGTCTCACCTCGAACGTTATTTCCTCAGAGACCTCTGCTCCCACTACCCAGTAAAGTACAGTCTAGTACACACACACACACACACACACACACACACACACACACACACACACACACCACGCATACACACACGTACACAGAAACACACAAATAAACATATGCACACACAAGTCGTTCTTTTACTTTCCTTCTTTTATTGGGCTAATGGCATTCATCCCTAGCTACAGTTATCTTTACATCTGTCTGTTCACTTGTTTGTGTGTCTCTACCACTACAATGAAAATTCCATCAAAGCAGTGCTCTTATGTGTCCTAGGAGATACTGAATAAGTATTGGTTAAATGATGAATTGGTCAGTTAATGATCTATTGAGCTGGTAGGAGGTGATCTTCAGCCTCCATCTGCACACTTCTAGCAATGGAAGGAGGTACCTCGCCCCCCCCAGACCATCCCCTCCCATCATTGGCCAAGTGAGATTGTTAGGACGTTTTCCAGATACCAAGCTGACACCTCTCACCTCCTGCCTCTGGTCCTACTTTCACTCCTTGTAGCTGCCCCTAACCAGGCTGGCCCTCCTACCACATGACAGTCTTTCAAATATTTGAAGACTCTTAAGTTTTCTCTCAGCCTTCTATGGTCCAGGTGAAGGGCTTCCTGAAGATATTGTCCAAAAAACGAGGCTGTATTTGCTTTCAGTGGCTATGCCCATAAAACACTGAGCTTCCTGAATCGCTAAAAGTTCTATGTTTTCATACTCCAGGACAGTGGCCAACACACTGCCAGGGCGGGGCCCTCACCCGCATTACCCCATCTCGGAGCTGTCCCCGGGAAGATTCCAAGTGTCATTTCTGCAGGCCCTGAGGAATATGCTTCTGGCCATATCAATTCCTAAAGGAGTTTCTTGTTGCTCCTTAGAGAAAAATTAAAAGACAGAGCCCCTCCTGCAGCCCACTGCAGTGTGAGTGTAACAAAAGGAGTGTAAAGCCCATCTTCCTTCAGATTTCGCCTATCTCTCCTCTTCCAGCCTTCTCTGATCATCCTTCCAAAACAGCACACCACAACTATGACCCCTGCAGACACTCTCCACCCAGGTCCAAGGATTTGTCCTTACAGCTCGCACTGCTGTTTATCCACTTAGTCACTCGCTAATGTTTTCATTCTCTAACCAGGACAGGAACGGCCCAGGATGGGCCCTTGGCATTGTGTTGCCAGGGGCTGAAGTCATGCCTGGAATGAATGATGTAGGTGCTTAATTAATGAAAGAATGAACGAATGCTTGTGAGATTACAGGCAGGTCACGTGACCCCTCTGAGCCTCAGTTTCCCCTTCTGTAGAATGGAGTTGGGGGAGGGGAAGGGAAGAAATACTCCCCTCATCACCAGGCTGTTGAGTGGATCAAATCAGAGACAGCATCACCAATGTTACCCCTAAGATGCCATCGGATGTTCCTGGTTATTGTGTCATGCGCTTACATAAGACGGGCCACATGTGCAAAAAGAGTCAGTACCTATCCCTTGGGGTGTGATCAGAAGGGCCCAATTACCCCAGAGTTTCCCTTATTGTTTTACGATCTGAAAATTCCACCATTAGACATTCCTTCCAGTAAAGGCATCACATTCCTACCGGGACAGACAAACATCCCTCAGTCTGAAGACCAGAGGGGCAGAGATAACAAGAGAAGATGGCTTCTTTTCTTTTCATCTCAGCTACTTTCCTTTCGGGCTAACTTTTACAATACCTCAGACGCATGAACCTGGATGACATTTACCATCAGCTGCTTTTAAAGCAGCGAGAGATGGACTTCAGGGTCATGGTCCTATCTTTCCATCCTGGCTGAGGACAACGAAGGCATTTTCCATCTGGCTCTCCGTTCTCCATAGCAGAGGAACTTCGCTGCGCAAGTGTTTCCTGTGTCGGCCTTGCCAAAAGAAAACTGGACTCCAAAGATGAGACTCTAGGCAAGGCCTCGGCCCAGACGGGTCCAGCGGGATTATCACTGTCTAGAAGCGGAGGTGGGGTGTGCCTTGCGCCTTGAGGAGTGGCGAGAAGCAGTAAATGTGGGAGACACATTAGACCAGTTCCCTGTGGTTATGTCTACACCCCAGCCAGCCCAAGCGCTGCTCTCTATCCCCAATTCTTTCTCCCACATTCTGGGGTGTGGTTTACCTTCCAAATTCCAGCCACTTCCTTAACTAGCAGGGATTCAGCTCTGCTCTGAGCGGGAGGCATACATGGTCATTGTCGACCTGAAGTTCAAGTGAGAGAAACAGAAGCGAGTGTAAAGCAGAGAAGGAAAAGAGAAGAACATTTCCTAAGGTCTAGGACAGTCTGGAAAAGATCTTAAGAAGAAGGAGTAAATGGAGTCTTAAAGAAGAAATGTGAGTTAGCTCAAAACAAAGGAAAGAAGGGCATTGAAAACCCAGGGAACAGAATACCCGACATGAAAATATTTTTGAATAAGTGCAAGGAGATCTGTGCTTTGCCTGCAGGGGTGGGTGAGTAGGAGGCAGGAGCCAGGAAGGGCCTGGAGAAGCCAAAGGGGCCAGATGATAAAAGCCTAGAGGAGAGCTGGGCGGCAGGGCTTATAGCATGCAATGCCATATCCCTGATAGCATAGGGAGGGAGCCACTGAAGGAACTTAAAAGGGATCAAGGTTGCGCTTCCATAAATCACTACAGCTGTACTGGAGAGAATAGGTTCTGAAGAAGGAGGTTAGATGGAAGAGTTAAGGATGAATAAGAAGCTATGGTGAGTTCCGCCTAAATGATGGTGATACCTGAAACGCAGCAGAGGCAGTTAAGGGGATGGGAAGAATCCCAATTCAGAGCTGGTTGAGTTCAAGGGCTTTGGAGTCCAAGGGGCCAGTAGCCTAATGATGTGCTCCTGCTCAAAGCAATGTTTTCAATCTAGTCACTTTATCTGGAAAAGGTGGGTTGTAACACCCAGCTTTTTTGAAATCGTGAGATTTTCAGCTACGAATATCAGAGGTCTAGCGCTGAGCCAGGCACACAACATATGACAGCCTTTATGCTTGTCACTGTTACTGGGGAGAGAGGACTAGGGCGCTGGATCTGCCAGTCATCTAGGCTTGCATTATCAACCACAGTGACGATGGCCCCCAGCTCAACAATCACCTAAGACTCAGGGCATCATACCGCCTCCTTAATGGGCATGGACAAACTTGAGAATAAAATCATAACGGGGGAAAGCCATCAGGAGCTCGAGCAAGTGTCAGTGCACAGGTATTTGTTGGATTTCTTCTGCATGCCGGACCCCTTGCTGGGAACTGTGGGGACTCAAAGAAGAAGTCAAGAAAGTGTTGGATATAGCACCCGACCTCAAGAAGTTTTCCACCTTGTTGGGGAAGTAGATTTGAAAGTCATGAAACCATTGGAGAACAATGGCTCTTTCTACGTCTTATCTCAGTGGACTTCTTTATAGCTTCTGTCCCTAGTGACCTCCTCCCTCCTTCCTGAAACTCACTCACCCACCCTTCATTTCTAGGTCCCACCCGCTCTGCCGAGAAGTTTTGTTTCCTTCTCTTCCCTTGGTTCTTCTTCTATCTGTCGTCAACTGTTGATTCTTGGGTTCTTTAGTCTTCATTTCTTTTTTTCTTTTTCTTTTGGTCCTGAGGGTTGAACCAATCCAGGGACATTCTATCTCCATGCAACACCCCCAGCTCTTTTTTATTTTTATTTTTTATTTTGAAACAGGGTCCACTAAGTTGTTTAGGGTATCACTAAGTTGCTGAGGCTGGTCTCGAACCTGTGATCCTCCTGTCTGAGCCTCCCAAGTACTGAGACTGTAGGCATGCACCATCATCCCCGGATTTGGGTCCTTTTCTCTTCCCTGCACATTCATCCAAGTCAGTGGCTTCAGCTACCTGGACCTCTATTCTGAGCTTAGAGCTGAACTCTTACACCTTCCAGGAAACTACTGCCAGGCATGGCACCTCCAAGGCCAACCCTATTGTTTTTCTCTCCAACCTTATCCTCCTTCAGGCCATACCCATGTTAATGCTATTGACATCCATTTAGCCACTGGAATTCTGTATGCCAAGTGGTTATGGCACAGTGGTTAGAAACACAAGGGATGAAACTGGGAGATCTGCGTTCAGGTTTCAATTCTCCTCCTGGTTTGCTGTGTGACCTGCAAGTTACTAAATACCTCTGTGCCTCACCAGTAAAGCAGGTCCTTTATTAGTCTCGTAGAGTTAGTTGTTGGAAGGATGGAGTGCTTTAATATTGATGTAAAGGGTATTAGTGTCTGGAGCACAGTGAGTGATATACAAGGATTTGTAGTTATGATTATTATCTTGGATTCCTCGCATCTCCTCAAATGTCCACAAATGATTGGCACCTCCAGCCTAACAAATTCATCCAGTTTAGATGATCGTGTCTCCCTTTGGATTCCTGCTGTCTGTGCTCAGCTTCTCTGATCTATGGTGGGGTTCCCCATGCACCTGTACCTCATCCCACACCTACCCAGTGAATGTGCCCAGGGGTTGAGGCCCAGATGTCAATCAGGTAATGCCAATGTCATGGAAGCCAAGCCCTCCTGATCCCCAGGTTCTATGGTCCCAGAGCATGGTGTCTAGTTTGGGTCAGAATAGGCTAGTGTAAAGTCAAGAGAGCTTGTCCCTGCCACACACACACCCACAGAATTCCACTACCTCATCAGTACTCTTCCTTTGCTTTCCTTCCTTCAGTCCTTCCTTATTTCCTGGTCCCTTTCAGTCTAAAGACAGGTGGGAAAAAGAAAGCAATCGGGCCTTCTCCCTCCACATTTGTTCTCCCCTGAGCTCCCCTCCTCTAGATTGATAAGGGTGAGAACATTCAAGCCCCAGATAAGACCTGATCCCGGGTCCTGTCCCTCCACTCCCTCCGGTGCAGCTTTGAAGTTCCCAAAACCCTGCCTCTGTAGCCTGATTGTGTTATCTCCACAGCCAAGGTGAGGGAGCAGGGAATGACTTTATGGCTTCCCGTAAGTGGCCCTCTCCAAAGCCCTGATTTCTTATAAGGAGAAAGAAGGGGGGCTGTGATTTGGGAGCAAAACCTGCTCTCATTTCTGGGAAATGAGAGCATTGTTGGACATAGAAGAGTCCTCTATGCCAGGTTAGAGCAGTGGTGGTTTCATCCCCCAGGGGGACATCTGGCAAAGTGGGGGGGGGGGCAGTTCTGTTTGTTACAATGTGGGGGTGGGTGCTACTGGCATCTGATGGGTAGAGGCCAGGGAATGGCCCTAGATATCCTACAATACATGCACAGGCCCTAGCAACAAATATCCCACCTGACACATCAATAGTACTAGTACTAAGGTGCAAAACTGTAGCTCAGAAAAGGGAAGAGAATGTAAAGGAGAAGGATATCCTACGAATATAAAGGGTAGGTATCATGATTTTTTTATTGCTCTGCTTTAACCTTCAAGTAGCTGTACTCCTAACAGATCTCAAAGCCCACTGCAATTCTCAATAGTTGACAGAAAACAGAAGACCTATTGATTTCCCATCCCATGAGAGCTGACAAGCTCATTTAGGAAAGGACACACATTCATGGTGCCCAGACACCTCATTGAGTCCAGTCCCTGCCCTTAGCTGGTCATGTTTGGGCAAACTGCCTCTGTTGGCTTTTCTGCAAAAAAAAGAAAGAGAGAGAGTGAGAGAAAGAAAAGAGGGGGGAGGCACTTGAGGATCTCTCAAGTGGACACTGAATTCTCTCATTTCTCAGCAAGGTCCGGAGAATGACAGAAGGGCAGAGCGGAGGTTTGGAAGGGGGGCTAGAATGAGTACAGAACAACGAGAACAAGCACCCCTGAGCTGGACCCAGCCCAGGAAGAAGCGGGGCTAGCCAACAAGTCAAGAAGGGAAAGAGGATTTAAGAGAACTGCAGTAGCAAAGTGTAGAAAGGGAGACAAAATGTGCCTGGCCCATTGTAGCTGCTCAGAAATGCTGGACCCTTCCCCCGTAAGAAAGACCAGGTGAGTCGGACTTGGTGACATATGACTATAATCTCAGTACTTGGGAGACTGAAAGGAGAGAGTCATAGGTTCAAGGCCAGCCTCAGCAACTTAGCAAGACCCTCAGCAACTTAGCAAGACCTTGTTTCAAAATAAAAAATAAAATAGGTCTCCGGGTGTGGCTTGGAGGTAGAACACACCTGGGTTCAATGGGAAAGAAAGGGAGGGAGGATGGGAGAAAGGGATGGAGGGAGGAAGAAGGAAGGAAGGAAGGAAGGAAGGAAGGAAGGGAAAAGGAAGGAAGGGAGTGGGGGAGAGAAGAAAGAAAGAAAAAAGGAAGGAAGGAAGAGAGGGAGGGAGAAAGAAAGGAAGGGAGGGAGGAAGGAAGGGAAAAGGAAAGAAGGGAGTGGGAGAGAGAAGAAAGAAAAGGAAGGAAGGAAGGAAGGAAGGAAGGAAGGAAGGAAGGAAGGAAGGAAGGAAGGAAGGGAGGGAGGGAGAAAAAAGAGTGAGAAAAAGGAAAACCAGGTGGGTAGATGAGATGAACTAGGCAGGGAGCCCGGGCAGAGCACGTGACAACCTCCTGACTTCATGCAGACGCCCAGAGGCCTTCGGTAATGCCTCAGCATGGGAGAGATGGGAAAGAGCTCCTCAAATCTACCTGAGTGCTCTGCCAAATGGCCAGATATGAAAACCCCTTCCCAATATAATTCCTCATAATTCCACTTTTATTTATGTCACCATTTTATCAGAACAAGGCACAGCGGTGATCATTTAAGAACTCTTAGGGAGGGCTCATGAATTTGTTTTAGTCTTCACAAGCTGTCTGTGGAAGCTTCTTAAAATAGTCTTTACTTTTTAGAATAGTTTTACTTTCACAGTAAAATCGGGTGGAAAGCATAGGCTTCTCACATATTAGAATTGAACCACACTGACATAGTACCCATCCAGATTCAGTAGTTGACATAAGGATTCCCTCTTGGCAGTGTGTATTCCATGGGTTTAAGCACATGTACATGACACGTATCTACCATTACAGAATCATAGAAAATAGTTTCACTGCCCCCAAATCTGCTAATTCTCTGCCTACTTAAACTTCCTCCCTCCTTCCTTAATCCCTGGCAACCACTTTCTTTTTTTTTTTTTTTTTTTTTTTTACTGTCTCCATAGTTTTGTCTTTCACAGAATATCATGTGATTGGAATCCTACAGTATGCAGTCTTTTCAAATTGGCTTCTTTCACTTTGTAACATGCATTTAAATTTCTTCCCTGTCTTATTGGCTTGATAGCTCATCTGTTTTTATTACTGAATAATACACCATTGTCTGATGATAATACCACACTTTATTTATTCACTCACAAGCTGAAGAACAACTTGGATGTCTCCAAGTTTTTGTAACAATGAGTAAAAGCTGCTATAAACATCAATGTATAGGTTTTTAGGTAGACATAGGTTTCCATCCTTGTGCTGAGAAATGGCTACATAACATGAAACATCTAGAACTGTGGTCTCTGCTTGATGTTCAGAGGAGAGACAGATGACCAGGGTTCCTGGAGAGACCCCACAGCCATCCTACTTTCTTGGCTCTTAAAAGTAGTACCTAGGGGGAAAAAATCACATCACAGATCATTCAAACCAGGCTTCAAGGAGAAGGAGACCTCTAGATGCCCACAATTCTTTAATCACAGGCTCAGAAGGACAATCCAGGGTCCCGGCCTACCTGCTGGCTTCCACCTTCCTCTGCTGCCTTGATACTCTTACCTGAAAGTGTGTGTGTGTGTGTGTGTGTGTGTGTGTGTGTGTGTGTGTGTGTGTGTTGGGAATTGAACCCAGGGGCATTCTGCCTCCAAGCTACATGCCCCAGCCCTTTTTATTTTAAAACAGGATCTCCCTAAGTTGCTGAGTGTCTCACTAAATTGCTGAATCTGGTCTCAAACCTGCTATCCTTTCATCTCATCCTCTCACGTATTGGGATTACAGGTGTGCTCCACCACACCCAGTTTGAAAGCCCTTCTCGGTGAGAGGCAGGTCACACCTAGCTAGAACTAGAAGAGTCACACTGCTTCTCCAAGCAGTTAGGTCCCCAGGAGGACTTTACCGGCTCTGAGTCAGTGCAGCATTATGAAGTCTGTACTGGGCAAGCACTTTGCAAGATCTGCCACATCAGGCATCGTTTTAGGAGGTGCCTGCAGCCGTGAGCAGCATGGAGAGTGGAACCAGGCCTCAGACTCTCCGCCTAGGTCTGTGGATGTCCAGCAGGTGGGCGGGTAGCTAAGAGCTGGATTAAAGACTTGGCTTTTCTATCTCCATCTTGCACCTGTCCTCTTGCCTTTGAGTAACCCTGGGTCCCAGGAACAGCAGGTCCAATGGATAAACATCTTGCACTGAGTCCAAGCTGCCTCCCAGCCCCTTTCTTATCACTGAGAAGGCCCCACCTGACCAATCCTGGGATAACTATGGACCAGACCACACCTGGTCAGGATCACCTGAGGACAGCTGTGAACAGCCTCCAGGTATGCAACCCCAACCTTTGCCCTCATCCCCTTTCTATAAAATTCCACAGTCCTCATCATCCCCTCAAAGTCTGGGGTCCCCTTGCATTCCCCGTGCAGCTACAGTGACTAACGTTGCTCTCATCTGCTGGGTTTGGGGGTCTAGCATTCAGAGCTCATTTGTTGGAGCTTAGAGGCAGGCCTCTGGCCTAGGACTCCAGCAACATCATGACACCAAATTCCTAGTTGTCACTTCCTGGCTAAGTGGCTTTGCAATAGGATGTGATATCTTGGAAACTCAGTTTCTTCACCTGTAAATGAGATTTTTTTTTTTTTTTTTGAAAAAGCACTTACCCTTTAGGAAAACTGAAATAACATTTGCACATCTCTCTGCCCAACCACCCCTGCTGCGTAGCGAGTGTGCAATACGGCTTAGCTGCCGATATGAACAGGCGAAAGGAAAGCCCTGGAACAGGCAGATGGCCGGGCTGCCTCCCATTAAACAGGGCCAAGAATAAAAGCAGGTGCCTGGGTTTCTCCACTAGCACAAGCCGGCCCTTCTCCTGGCCCTCACGTGCCTCCTTTTCGCAGAACTGACCCGCCCTCTCCTTTGTTAACTGAACACTCGCAACTGTGCCATCTGTGCCCCAGAACCCCACTTCTCTCTGTCAGGGCTACAGTGGTCAGGACACCTGAGCCCCCTTAACTGCCATTCGGAATCCCCAGGCTTCCCCAAGACCAGCCTCTAGGCTTCAGCATTTACAGGCAGGCTTACAAAGGAACTCAGATTTATCCTGAAGCTGCCACACCTTTGACCTTTGCCATTGTTTGTGTTTTGAATCCAGTATTTTTGGAGGAAAGGCAAAAACTCCTTCTATTGATTCCATAGTGGAGCTTCCAAGGCCATGGCTAATGGGGCACACGATTGCTTCTGTTAGATGAAGGCTGCCCCTTTCTGCTTGACAGTCCTGGGTCCATAAAGAAGTCTTATGTTGTGTGTTCTAAATGGCGATGAAGGTCATAAGGAATCAATAGAGCCTTCATAAAGCCTCTGGGCTTCCTTTGTCTTTGTAGTAAGGTCCCTTTAGAGGAAGGCTTTAGTCTGGCAAAAGTCTTGCGGCACAGCCACCCCCTGGTCAATGGACCTTGGAGAGCCATTGGAGAGGCCTGGGCAGGTCCTGGGAGAGCAGGAATCCTTAATGGCAGCTGACACTTAGGGCCCTGTGCAAAAATCACCTCGGGAAAATAGGAACGGAGCTCTCTGTGTGCAGATGAGGCCGAGGGAGTCTATCAGCATGTCCCAAGGGGAAAGCGTGAGGAAGTCAGTGAGGTGAGGTTTTAGGGACAAGTATGGAATTACAGAAATTCTCTCCTTCCCAAAAGCAGGAGAGGGAAGATGAAAGCCAGGGAATGCTCCAGGCAAGTGACTAACAAAACCATCAAGGCTCTAGTGGCCTTCCTTGTCTGAAATCTCTCCTTTACCTCCAGGGTCAGATCCAAATTCCTCTGCCTGGCTTGCAAAATCCTTCACAATCTGAACCCAAGCTAAGGAACGTGTGTGATGGCAAAAGTTGGAGCACAGGACCAACCGCATCTGCAGGTGGAAGCACCAAGTTTGGGGCCCAGCCCCGGTGTTTCATCCATCTGAACCCTCAGGCAAGTAATATATTGCATCCCTGTAAGATGGGTCTGATACTTATTTGATATAGGACAACACAGAGAGACCCAGGGGGATCAAGTGGTTTGGGGGGTTCATGTGATAGAAAAAAGGCAGAACTGGGACTTGAACATGAATCTGCTTCCCAAATCCTAGTTGAATTCCACGCTCCTACTACTGGGTCATGCCTAACTCCTCCCTCCTTAAAACTTCCTAAAACACACTCTGGGCACACACACACACACACACACACACACACACACACACACACACTGTGTGTGTGAAGGTCTTTGCATCTCTTGGGCACTTTTGAAAGTTTCTGCTAATTAACATCTCCAGATTTCTTTATCTATGCTTCGGTGCTGTGTCCCTCTCGGCATTTATCTGTTGCCATATTTTGCTAATTGAACACTCACCTGGGAGTCTCTGCAGAGGAGCAGTTTTCTCAGATGGTCTTCCTTTTCTGTCCTCCTAGAGGGAATTTTCACTTCTGTCAATTCTACTTTTAATTTTTTCCTCTCCCTGACCACAAACTTAACTTCTGTTTACAGAAGCCTGGAAATTTTTGATCAGGTGGTTATAAATCTGCAAAATAAGGCTAAAGGATATATCAATAGGTGATATCGATTCAGTTTTAGGTATAGGTATAGATAAAGATAGATAATTTGGAGGAGATCCCAAAGTCAGAGAACAGATGTAACCAAGAATCAATCTCTCAGCATAGCCTTGACCCCCTGATTTGAAGGACGACCCCAGCCCCAAAACACATGAGGAGAACCCATCAGAGTTTGATCAACAGAGGGGGGAATGTGAGGATTAATTTTCTTTCTCCACCCTTAGAATTTTAATAAGTGAAATACAATAATGAGAGAAACATATTCAGGATTTCTCCTTTTCTTCCTCCAAGGCCTCTTGGCTTAAGTAATCATATCTATCTGCTTAACAAACACCCCTCAAATTGTAGTGTCTTGACACAATAGAAGTTTATTTTTTTTCTTCTAATATATCGATTCTCGATGGACAGATTCAGTGGGCAACTAGCCATGCTGGGATCCAGGGACCCCAGCTCCTTCCACCTTGTGACCCCTCTATAGTCTTCAAGTTCCCTGCACCTAGACCACAGATAAGAACACCAAAGACACCGAGGTTGGCACTGGAAGTTTACCTGGGTCAGGCCTGGGGGTGGGTATATAGCTTGTGTTTAAGTTTCTTCAGCCAGAAACAGGCACCTGGTCACACCTAGCTACCTGAGGACAGGAACTTGAGACCTAGCTGTGTGCTCCCAAAGAAGAGGAAATGCCTTTCCCTGAACACAGAGAAGATCTGCCATGAGGGTGTGGTGTTGCACACAGGGTCCCTGAGTTTCCAAGGAGTTCAGAGAGAGCAGCCAGAGGGGAGGCCAGGCTGGCCCAGCTGGAATTCTAGCGAGTAGCTCAAGGTCAAGGTTAGATGCTATAAGCTTTGAGCAAGAGCAAATCTGAGGCCCAGAAGCCAGAGGAAAAGCCAAGACACAGGCTACTGGAGAAAGAAAGCTGAAATTTGGATCCCCAACAGACCAGAGTCCAAAGGCATGAATTGAAGTGCATTTACAAAGCCAGAAAGTTAAGAGGGAAAAGGGTGAAGAGTCAGGAGAAGAAAATAAGTGCAGCTTAGAAGAGAGCTGGCCAAGCCCTGGGGTCACCAACACAGGCACACTGTTCTGACCGCTTCAAGAGGTAAGAACAAGAAATTCCCAGAAGAGAGGCTCACAGTTGCCCACTCTGGGCTGAATCATGTCCCCCCAAATTCACATGTTAAAATCCTAACCCCTAGTACCTTCCAATATGAGCTTATTTGGAAATAGGGATATTACAGATATAATTAGTTCATTTGCAATGAGGTCATACTGAAGAATGAGACCCCACTTGCAAGATGACTGGCATCTTTATAAAAAAAGAGAAATTCAACGACAGCCAGAGACATGGCTGAATTCTGCATGGGAGAACCACCACGAAAAGCTGAAAACAGAGATTGGGGTGATGCATATATAATCCAAGAAATGGCAGTGAAAGACAGCAAGCCACCCAGGGTGAGGCAGTGAAGCAGGAGAATGGGACAGATTCATCCTCAGCCTTCCGTGGAAGGAGCCTGCCAGCATCTCCATCTTGGTCTGCTGTCCTCTAGACCTGGGAGAAAATAAATCTCTGTCACCCAAGCCACCAGTTTGTAGTACTTTGTACTCACAGCCTTGGCCATCAAATACTCTTCCATGATGAAGAACTGGGGTGATACTGAAGAGGCAGTGAGCTCCCGATTGGGAAGACACTGGTTTTAGCTGTCCCAAAATAGGTGGAAGACAGGAAAAATGCTGGGAAAGAAACCAAACCAGCACTACCTTCAGCGCAGACTACATTCTCTTCACATTCAGCCTCACGAGAGGCTGTGCAACCTGGCTTTGCGTGCCATGCTGGGTGAGAGAGAAAGAGCACAGCCAACTCTTTGATACAATAGACAAGTGTGTCCCCTACTGCAGGGAAAATGCTATATTCATGAACGGAGTGATCTAGGCCCTTGAGTCATCAAGAGTTAATGAGAGGACACCCAAGAAATACAAAAGGATGGTAAAGTAAGGGCTGGGGGAGTTCAGAGGAGGGAAAGTTGGATGTGCCCAGGCATAGCTGGAGGAAGTGGAATTGGCTGGTGCCTTGAAGGTCAACTCCATTTGTAGAATTCGGAGAAGAAAGACATGAAATTTCATGCAGCAGAAATAGTGCTCCGGTATCCCATGGTGTTCTTCAGGACCCTCATGACACATTGAACGGCTTCCTCCCCAATCACTGCTACAACTGGAGCCAGCTTGCTGGGCTTGCTGGAGGCTTGAGGTGAGGAGGAGGTGACTTCTCTGTGCTCGCTTTAAGACGTACTTAGTGGAGAGACAGCATCCCCTTGCCTTGGATGAGGACTTGTACAAAACAATTCATTGATTTCTCTAATCACTCTTAGTTAATAGAAATCAGTGGTCCTTTATATCACCAACTATCACCTGCGTTCAAATACCGGAATGCCTTTTCATACACTGATCCATACTCCACAGTCAGTCTGCCCCACCCCCCTAGACAAAGCTAATGCTAAGTAAGAAGCATGGAGCTGGGCTTCTCCTCCATCAACTTAAGTGGTTTCTGAACCTCTGGAGTTGGAGAAGGGAAGGTGTGTAGGTAAGGGGTGCATAAGATTCATGCTTGTCTGGTGCTATTATAAGCTGGCTTCGTGCTCCCTGAGCATGGCAGATGCTCAAAGCTGACTCTTTCTATTAAGGAACACTCCTGTGCCTCCTTTGGAAAGCCATCCCCAGTTGCAAGGGCTCTCTGATCTGAAGCTCCCTGGATGTACGCTTCTGTTTCAGCTGATGACCGAGTCCTTCCACATCTCCCAGGAATGTGCTCCGAGCTCCATCTGAGATGGGCACCTTGCTCTAGATAGCCATCTGGGAAAGAATCAGTTCAGCTCTGCATGTTGCTCTCATGTATTCCTGTCTGGTCTCATGCAGACAGTCATGTCTCCTTGTCCCTGACAAACTCTCAGAGGTCAGGCTGCCCAGTGCAGTCACTGGCCAGGTCACCTCTCACTTCTCCTATCTCAGGTGAGCATCAGACTCAAATCCACCACAATCTTCAACTTTCACCCTCCCAGAGCGCTCCTACTGAAGCCCTTTGGATAGACTTAAGGTGAGGGGCAAGCACCCCATCCCTACCCCCTCAGAGGGGAACTGAGCTCAGACCACCAGCTGACTCTAAGAAGTTCCCCTCTTTCCACCTCATCTCTTCTTGCGATGCCCTCATATCCTGGTGCCGGTGAGGCACTTATGAGGTAGCTAACTAGTCTTGACCACCTACTTCTCACAAGTGCCTGTGGGTGGTCCATCTCACAACACATTTCAGAGTGTGGTAATCTGTTGTCTTAGGGTCTCAGCCAAAACTTCCACATTAATATCCTTTTATATAACTCTTTACCATTCCGTGACTTTCCCAAGAGCAAAGTCCCTGTTTTTTCATTTGTGTAGCCCAGTTTCAGACATAGTGTTCAAGAGTCATTGACTGAATGAATTAGTTCACAGATACTTAGGAGTATCTGAAGAGTGTATGTTGGCTGAAACAGAGGATTTAAGGAAGGACTAGGATCTAAGTAGAAAAGGACTCAGATATTTGAAGTGGTGGGAACTCTAGAAACTAAGGAGCAGAAAAGCATGAGTTTCAGGAGCAGGTGAATCTAGGTGAATCTTAGCTTTGCCATGGGGGTTATTTGGGGACCAGAAGAGAATTACTCAAACTCTGGCTCTCAGAGTTTCATCTTAAAAAAAAAAAAAAAAAAAAACACTGATCCTATCTCATAAGATTGATGTGAAGTTTAATTGAGATGCTAAATATGAAGGACCTGATACAGGGAATATCACACAAGTGAGGTAATAATAATTTTATAAACATTGTCTAGGTCAAAGACTATATGGAATGCTTTATTTCATTTAATTCTAATACCATGTCCATGAGACATGGAGAAAGTTATCCTGATTTTAGCATGAGGAATTGAAGTTAAGGGTCTAGCTTAAAGTCATAGAAGTTAATGAGAGGCAGACCTGGGAGTTGGACTGAAATCTCCCTCTCTGTAAAGCCGGCTGTTCTAACATCCTCCTGCATCTTTAATGAAGGATTACGCCATGTCTCCCATTAAGGAAAAAAATGATACCAGATCTCAAGAAGCAAACATGCTTTAGTCTCATACTAAAAGCAATTATGATTTTCTTGGTTAAAAACAAATCAGTGTCTTGGAGGATAAAATATTTGCTGAAAATCTCTAAGGAAATGAGAACATGTTAGCATAATGGGAGCACATCCTGTGAATAGTGGCCCGTGGGGAGAATCAGAGGAGAGAATGTGTAAAAAAACACTTAGAAATCTGTGCAGTGGTTGGAAATGGATGGGCAGTAGGTTTCAGCAGACTTGGGAGAGCAGGATTACTCTACTGAAGCTTTCGTCTGCTTCTCCTGATAAAGATGTTTCTCCCCCAGAAGGAAAAGAAGAATGATTAGGAGAGAATGAAAACCAAGAGAAGAGAGGCTATTTGGGTAGAGCGCCTTGCCAATTTTTTTAAAGCCCAAAGGAGTAACTGCCACTTACCTGAAAAAGCAACCAGAGGTAGCCTGGGGTAGACTTCAGGATGATGCTGGACTTGCTTCACCTGACCCAAAGCAAGACTGACCCTAACAAAACTCCTAATAAAACATATTTTTAACAAGCAGATTGTGGACACTTGAGAAGACATATGTTGAGCATCACATTCTGCGGGTCTTACTCATGAAGCCAGGATGGTTGAGATACCTCTGAGGTTGACCAGGAGGGGAGCTTCCTGAAGCTCAGTGGAGCCAATGGGGTGACAACCCCCAGCCCCTCTATGGGAGTCTCAGAGCTTTAAATAAGCCAAAAACTCACTTAGATAATAACAATAAAGATGATACAGCAATAGTAGGAAGAGAAGTACTGTGAGGAGGGTGTTGAGTACACCCTACCTGGTGGGGAAACCCAGAGTGTACTCAGTTCTGTATAGACATTCCACACACAAGCCAGTGTTATCCTTGTCATAATCCTAGAGAGTGGATATATCAATCATCAGTCTAGTAAAGATATGGCAAGCTAGAAACAGAGGCATTAGCTGACTTACCCAAGACCACATGGGCAGAAATGGTAGGACTCAAATTTGCACTCAGGTCTAGCCCATTTCTAAATCCATGTCTGTTATCACTATAATACATTACACATAATTGAAGATTGAGAGCTAAGCTAGAAGCCAAGGTGAAGAATAGAGACTGCAAGCAAAATTAAAGAGGAAAAGGTATAGAACTCAGAAAGAAGCACGTCTCAGCTCCATTCCTCAGTAACCACTGTGACCTGAGCAAGTTACTTCACATCCCTATCTGACAGCTTTCTCATTATCTCCAAGGATTTGACGCATTACTAATATGTATGTAAGAAGGGGTTTTTAAGCCCAGCATGGTGGTGAATGCTTGTAATTCCAGTACTTGGGAGGCTGAGACAGGAGGATTGCAGGTTTGAGATCAGCCTCAGCAATTTAGTGAGGACTTCCACAACTCAGCGAGACCCTGTTTGGAAATTAAAAAATAATAATAACAATAAAACAGGGATGGGGGTTTAGCTCAGAGGTAAAATTCCCCTGGGATCAATCCCCAGGAGGTTCAGCTACTGAGGGGGGAGGTTCAGCTACTGTCCTGTAAGTGGGTGAAGCAGTGTGTGTGGTACTACCTTCCTGACTCCCACAGCTCAATGGTCTCACTAGGAGCCTCTTTAAGTGTGCTGGAAGAAGCTAACACTGTTTTCCCACAGCAAAGCATTGTAAATACACTTCTCATTCTCAATAAAGATTCAAACTGAAAATGTCCTAGGTATTGTGAACAGTGGTGTCATCAAAGCTGTTGTGGTCTCCTATGATGCTTGGTTTTTCATACTTTCACTGGTGCAATGTAATTATGCATCCTAGAGAGATTTAAGATGATACAAACATACATGCACCCAGCACTTGACGCATTTCCCTTCTAATTCTAATAACAAGAAGAACTGTGATATGAACAAGTGCTCCAGGAGTGGAATCACAGCAAGATAATGGAGTGTCGTCAATGGATCCATGTGGTCATCACCTACTGGCCTAGCTTGACAGTAGCCGTCAGCGTAGTAAATCAGAAGAAGCTGAGCAGGCATGCTTGTCCTGTGCAAGTGACTCAAAGTTAGAGAAGAAACCACATATATGGGATGATTGACAAGTGATGTTGCAAAATAGTATAACTTCAAAGTCTGTAAGAAAGGACCGAAATTTACATGATATAAAATGTTCAGGGACCAAATGAGTCCTACTCATCCTACTTGTGAATTTTACTCAGAAAGAGACTGGGAAGATCCTTGCCAGACTGGTTTAATAGCAATTTCCATGCAAGAGGAGGAGGAGGAAAAGGAAGAGGAGGAGGAGGAGGAAGATGAGGAGGACGAGGACAAGGAGGAGAGTTCATGTGCATGTCCAATGCAAGTCAGCTATGGTGATACAAAAGCTCCAAGACTAGGCAAATGCTAGTTGATATTTATTAAAAGCACAAGCTCTTAACAAAGGCAGAGAGATCTGAGTTCTGAAGCATTTGAATTGTAGCTAAAGTGCTCTATCCACTACCGGGAAATGATTACATGGAGAAATAGAGCAACAAACTCAAGTGTGTTCAGAAGAGCCCTGCAGTGTCTCAAAATTATGTTCTATATGAAGCAATTGATGGAATGATAGGTGTTTTGTTCGGAGAACTGAATCCAAAAGGGACCAGGCCAGCTGTCTTTAATAGCTGAAGGACTGTCACAAGGACAATGGATTCAACTCTTGGTTCCTGAGGCCAAGTAGGGATCAAAAAATAGAAGTGACAAGTTTCAACCCAAAATACAATATTAAAAACTTTTTTAGTTTGAAAAGGTTGGGGTATGGGCCCCTTGGTGGTAGTGAAATATTTGGGATACTTTTGGATATGCAGGGCCGTCATAGAGAGCAGTTCCAAGTGACCTTTTGGATTACTTTCAGATCCAAGACTTTATCATTCTTTGACACAGTGACCTGGGCTCTTCCTAAAAGGCAGTAGCAGTAACTACTAGCATTCGCAAAGATTTTTTTTTCACTTCTCAGGTATATAATCTAAAAGAATACTCCGTAAATTTAGACCATTGCAAAGAGAACTCTTTTCCTTGATTGGCTTATTATGCATTCAACAGATTCCTCTCCGCATGTCTGTTATATTTCAGTCACTATGCTAACTGTAGAGGATACAAATATTTAAAAATCAAAATTTAAAAAGGAGTCCCTACATCCTGGGGTTTATAATACAGTGTCTGGAGATTGATAATAAATACACATGTCAAGTGGTGCTAACCTCTATAAATAAAAAATAAAGCAGGAGAAGGAGACTGCGCATTACAGAGAAGAGAGAAGGTTTCCCCAGTTGGGTGTTTGTGGGAGGCTTCTCTGATACAGCGGCATTTGAACAGAAATATGAGGGAAGTGAGGAATAAGCCATTAAGGAAAAGAGCATCCCGGCAAGAGGGGACCAGACCTCAAGGCCCTGAGAAACAGCAAGGGTCATGTGATTAGAGCAGAGAAAGAGAGGGAGAGGACCTGAGTGATATGTTCAGAGGTGCAGCTGGGTGTCAGAGGTGCATGTCAACCTTGTGGACCACTGTTAACAACCGTGGATTTTACTCTGAGTGAGGAGAGAAGCCATTGGAGGATTTGGAACTAAGGAATGAAATAATCTAAAGTATGCCTGCAAAATAGTACCCAGAGAACAGGCCACAAAGGGACACAAATGAAAGCAGAGGATGGAGTTGAGAGGCCACAGCAATAGATGAGGTGAGAGACAAGGTGTCTGAGAACACGGAGGTGGAGTAATGGAGGTGGTGAGAAGTGGTCAGAATCTGGATGTATTTTGAAGGTAAATCTATCAGAATTCGCTAATGGATCCAATGTGGAGAGGAAAGGAGACAGGGTGGCTGAAGACATCCAGATTGCTCAATGGAAGGAAGGAATAATCATTTACTAACAAAGGGAGGTCAGGGAGAATTCTTGGGAGAAACCAGGAGTGAGTTCAGTTTGATCACGTGAAGTTTGAGACGCCTACCAGCAGATAGTTGGAGATAAGAGCTGGAGTCCAGAGGAGAGATTTGGATTTGAGATAACAATGTGGGAGTCATTCACATACCAAACAAGACAAAAGCTAGCTGTTGGGATAGAGGAAGATCCAGAGAGATTGAGGTTCTTGCCACCAAGTGAAGGAATGATTCCTTATGGAGAGGGTGATCAACTGGGTCAAATGACGCTCAGATGGATCAGTAAGGGCACTTGAGGATGGAGACTGAGACTGAATGTATTGTATCAATGATTGATTTAACAATGTGGAGGCTGCTGGGGAACTTTCCCGAAGCTGGATCAATCCCTGCTTAAAAGCAGTGGGGAGGGGGATTGGATGAAAGGAAATCATGATAGCAAATCTATACGATATTTAAGAATTTTCTGTAAATGTTTGTAGAGAAATGAGATGGTTTCTCAAGTCAAGGAGAAACTTGAGCTTTCCATTTTTCAAAGACAACAGTTGAAGAGAAGAAGCATTAATCTCTGAGGGCTAAAAATGACCTATCGACTGATCCATGCTGACTATTTAATTATCTAAGGGTCTACACTAATAAGACACTTCCTTGGATTTAACACACTCAACTGCCCATGAGTACAAAGACCAAAGAGACCATGTTGAAAATGTCCCATGCTGAGGTGGGCACAACACCAATTAGCTACAGCATTCTGAAAGAAACAAGCAGGAGCCTTCCCATTTTTTTTGGTTATTTGATGGAAGAAATATATTAAAGCAAGAAAAATATGAAGGTTCAAATTAAGAAATACTATCAAATCATTATTCAAAAAGAATAATAAGTTTCTGAGCCAGCTCCACTCTTCCTGTGGACAAAGGTTAGAATCATTGAATTTAAAAACCTTATTCAAATTTGAATCCATGAATTCAAAGTCACACAACTGCCCGGGGATGGAGTTAACTAGTGGCCCTCATCTACTGCTGCGTAACAAACAACTCCACAGGTAAAGATAAACAACTATATTACTGGACCCACAGAGTCTCTGGGTCCAGATACAATGGGCACAGGGTGAATGGTTCTTCTCTGAAACATAAAGTCCGGGTCTCTGTTGGGAAGACTTCAATGGCTGGGACAAGCTGAACAACTGAAGACTGGAATCGCAGGCAGTTCATCACTCTTGTCTTGGTTCTGGGCTGAGATGACTTGAAGGCCATTGGCCAGAGGCCACTCCTGGAGTGCATCCTCAGGGTAGTTGACCTGCTTACATGCATCTGAGAGCCACGTGGCTTTTGATGATCTATGTTCTGATATCCCAGTCACTTCTGTCTGACTATGTTGACCAAAGCAATCACAATTCCACCCGAATTCAAGAAGGGACATAGATCCCACCTATGAAAGGAAGCAATGTCAAATATCCTGCAGCCATGTTTTAAAACTGCCACATACCATTTTGCAAGGGGAGGAACATTAACCCAAGGAGGTTCAGTAACTTCCCCAGGGCCATAGGGGCAGATGGTAAAGGTTAGGTCTGGCTGTTTCACCACTGCGCTCTACTGCTTCCTGACTACCTTAGTAAAGCCGTAATCCCCCTTCTCTCCCAACTCTCATTCTGCCCAGCTGTTTCATTTCCTCTATAGCAATGACCATCACCTGATCACTCCTTGATTGCCAATCTTCCCCTCTAGAGTAGAAGCTCCATGAAGACAGAAACTTGTTCTCATATACTCTGATATCCCTGTCCTAGGTGATTCAAGAAAACCATCAGATGTTTAACAAAAACTATTTTACCAGTACCAACTATCTAAAGAAACCCTAAAATTCACCAGGAGGTCAATCTTTCAAAATTAAGCTCTTCTCAACTACAAACCTTTATGGTGGAAAGTATAAGTCCTTTAGACACTTTCAACTCTATCTCTACAGATTCTTGGATCAATCTCCAGGAGGCATTATGTGGTTTTCTTTCTCAAAACATGTTTTGCGAGGCTATATATTTCAGAATGAATGGTTTACTGGTGGCATAGGAAAAATAAAAGTCATCAAAAGCAATAAATACCTGTCCTAAACCCACTTTAGCTAGCCTTCTCAGAAACCTGCTCTTTTGTTTCCACCTCCTCAGCGTTCATCTGCTGAGACCCCAACTCTCTGCGTCCAGCCTCCTCCACCCCTCCTCTCCTACTCCAACCCTGGCCTCCAGGCATCCCAAGCTCCTTGAAGTTCCCCCAGTTATGCCATGTTTCCTTGCACTTCTGTCACCCTTACTGAAATGTCTTCCCCTCCACTCATTTTCCTGGCTCACAGTAAGCATAGCCTTCTATAGTAGATTGAATGTTACCACCCCACCCAAAGACCTGAGCTCCTAATCTATGGAGCCTTATGTGGCAAAGTTTTTGCAGATATAATTAAGTTAAGGATGTTGGAATGAACTGTTTCTTCTGGATCATCCAGGTGGGCCCTGAATGCCCTCACAAGTATCCTTATGAGATAGGAGTAGAGGGAGAATAGGCACACAGAGAAGTGGCAGAGGTAGTGTGACCAAAGAGGCAGAGATGGGAGACATGCAGCCAAGAGTCAAACTCTAACACCACCAGAGGCTGGAAGAGGCAAGAAAGGATCTGCTCCCAGTTGTAGCATGGCCCTCCTTATTGATTTCAGTTCAGTGAAACTGGTTTTGAACGTATACCCTCCAGAGCTATGAAAGCATGAATTTCTGATATTTTAAGTTACCGCAATTGGGATCATTTGTTATAGACTCCGCAGGAAGCCAGCATGTTTCCTCCAGAGGTTCTGCCCTAAATACCCTGCCCTCCATGCTTCAGCTCGCTCCCAGCTGCAGCCTGTGCTTCCTTCCAGCAGAAGTCTTCTGCCAGGGGATGCAAACTCACCTGCAAACAATGTCACCTAGTGGAGTGGGTGGAGACTGGTGCAAACCAAATGGCACATGCCCCTGCAAGAGCACCAAGGAAAACATTAAAAACCACAACAGAATGATAGGCGAAGAGTATGAACGTTAACTTACTAAATAAGGTACCAGAAGGTCCAAGAGGCATGCAAAGAGTGCTCAAACTAATCAGTCATCAAAATATACAATAAGATGGACAACAATAAAGCTGGGGAGCACCGAGAATCAGCGGGACTGGGGGTTTGGGAACAGCCACATGCTGCTGATGGCTTGGAAATACTGCAGCAGCACTGGAGAGCAAACAACAGATCTGCAGGCACCATGTGACTCTTAGAGGGTGGCCTCGTCTCTTACCATGTGTGTCAAAGAATGGAAACGTCCACCTGTGTGACCATTCTTGGAGGAGGGAAGGTGATGGATATTAAGACCCCAGGCTGGGTTCAAAAAGTAAGAAACACAGTGAAATCTCTGAAATAGTATTATTTATGTAAATTAAACTCGCCCCATACAAAGCGCTATATATCTTACCAGAACACCTACACACAGAAAGATAAATATCAATGCATTAGGATATTGCCTGTGCAGAGAGGAGAGTGGGCATTAAAAGGGGAAATAAATATAGAGAGAGATGCAAAGATAAATGAGAGGGGCTTTGCAAGGACCGATGGTGTTAGGATGACAATGTGCAATGAGCTAAAGAGTTTTTATTAACTCAGCCATCTGCATCTGAGGATCTGGCTTTTAAAAACACATTCACACACTCTCTTTGGAGATTTTGAGGGAAACAGGGCCTCAAATACTTGGGCCTTCCTTCCATCTGCGCAGCAGAAGTGATACCGCATGACTTTAGAAGCTGGGCTGTGAAAGGAATTTTCCTTCCCAGCACACTCCCTCTCATAATCAGCTGCCATGCCACATGGAGAGACAGCACGGAGGAACTTGGGTTCCCCAGCCTAGCTGAGTTCCATCGTGGAGCCATCCAGCCTAGGAGCCATTTGGACACATAAGTGAAGAAGTCATGTTAGAAGCAGATCCCTTTGCCACTGCTCCACCAGGCTTCAGCAATTGGGGTCACCTTCTGAAAGTCTTCCCAGCTCTGGCCCCAGATACCATGGAGCAGGCATGCCATTTCCTCTGTGTGCCTTTCAAATTCCTGACCCACAAAATCTGTAAGCATAATAAGAGTTGCTTTCTGTCACTAAGTTTTGGGGCAGTTTTTATCAAGCTGAGGGCAATGGAAACATGCTTCATCTAAAGTAACAACTGCTACTCCACTTCTACTTCTTTCCCATTGAAATGGGCACCTAGAAAAGTTAAATATTCTGATTTGTTTTTCAAAAGAAACAGAAAAACCTAGAGTTTGTCTTCTGATTTTTAAATATTAACTATTTCAATTTTTTTGTACAAATCATTCCCATTTGTACTTCTCAGGTGACCCAGGAGCCACTGATTCACAAATCTTTAAACTGCAGTTGAATATTATTTGCCTTTCCCCAGAGGTCTGCAAGCTTACACCTGTTTATCTCTGTGTCCCTCATACCTTTATGGTCCCTGAACGAGAGACTCCATCTCTCAACCCTGTCTTGGATCAGGAGACCTGCCTCTAACTAGCACCTGACCTTGAACTTCAGCTCACTTCCCTGACCTGGCAAATGGGGGTGCTGATGTCAACCCAGGGGCTGTTGGGATGCTCCTTTCAAACAAGCGTGTGTCTCAAGGAGCAATTCCTAAAGGATGAGTGCTTCAAAACTGTAGTGGGCAAGATGGTGGCTCTGAGAAGATGTGTCCATGTCCAAATATCTAGAACCTGTGAAGATGACCTGGTTTGGGAAAGGGGTTTTGCAGAGATGATCAGGTGGGCCTTAAGTCCAAAGGTAAGTGTCTATATAAGAGACACACAGATGGAGACACACACAAGATGAAGGTGGAGGTGGAGATGGAAGCGATGCAGCCATAAGCCAAGAAATGACAGGAACCTTAAAAAGCTGGAAGAGTTGAAGAACAGAATCTCCTCCTGGAGCCTCTGGAGGGACCCGCAGCCTGACTGACACCTTTGATTCTGGGCTTCTGGATTTGAGAACTGTGAAAGAACTAATTTTCATTTTTTTCAAACCACGTGGTTTGTGATCATTTGTTACAGTGTCCACAGGAAGTTAGCACACTACATAAGGTGAATTACCATGACTTCGCCATTGGTTTCTTTGAGCTGTGTGGAGCTTTGTAGCCCTCAGTCATCAGGGCCGCTGGCCTCTCTAGCTCAGAGAGAAGCGCCCCAACCCCAAATCACCCATCTGGCCATTAGTGAGTATTGCCTGTGAAATCTCCGCCACCCTAGGAGAGCTACTTGAATATTGTATTGTTGATTCATAGTCTCATCTCCCTGCTGGTGATGAGCTGCTGAAAGTGGTGAGCCATTTAACACAGCAGTGGTCCTGGAAAGGTCATCCCGAAAACACCTCCATCAGAACCATCTGGAGCATGTCCTAAAAATTCTGAATCTCGGGCCTTTTCCTAGTCTTAGTGAGGTCAAAAGTGACAGCTGGGGAGGGTAGGCAGACTTGAGAATCAGTACAGTGAGCAAGCTCCCAGGTGTCTGCTATGCAAACCAAAATTTAAAAACCATTAACATGGGAAGGAGCTACATGGGCCTTGAGTTCCACAGCCTGGGGCTGCTCACCAGCCCTTTTCTCACTATCACTTACACCTTGAGCAAGTCCAAACTCTGTAAGTGTCAGTTTTCTCTTCTGCACATGGGAATAATACAAATGACCCCTATAAACATGTGGTAAGCCAGGCATGATGGCTCATGCCTGTAGTTCCAGCACTTGGGAGGCTGAGAATTGCATGAGGAAGGTTGCAGGTTCAAGGCCAGCCTCAGCAACTTAGCAAGGCCCTCCGCAACTTAGTGAGACCTTGTTTCAAAATTTAAAAATGCAGTAGGGCTGGGGGTGTAGCTGAGAGGTAGAACCCCCCAGGTTCAATTTCTAATACCACCCTAAGAAGAGTAGGATAAAAGAGGTCTTACATGAGATCATGCGTATAAATCACCCAGCCCAGTTCGCTAATAAACTGCATATTGTCAATACACTGAGGCTGGTGATGAATAGAATAATGAGGCATTGCCCTTCTAAGTCTATAGCCCCAGGCCCCATATTCAATGCACATGAGCTTCCTGAGTGTGATTCTCAGTTCTGATCCACCATTCTCCATGGGGAGGAGCTCACTGCAACGTTCAAATCTGATCATGCTTCATTAACAGAAGCTACATGACTTTTTAGTGTGTGTGTGTGTGTGTGTGTGTGTGTGTGTGTGTGTGTGTGTGTGTGTGTGTGTGTTTTACTGGAGATTAAACTTAGGGGAATTCTACCTCCAAACCTATTTTATTTTTATTTTTGAAATGTCGTCTTACTGGGTTGATGAGAGTCTCACTACTTGTTGAGGCTGTCCTGGAATCTATAATCCTCCTGTCTCCGCCTCCCAGGTACTGGAATTACAGGCATGTACCACCATGCCTGGCTTATGTGATTTTTTTTCTAAAGAGGAACATCTACAAGATGAATATAATGAAGACCCAAATCCATCTTAAGGCAGGGGATAAACAGTGACCTTGTCAGTCCTCTGCTTAAGGTCACTTGTCTTAGCATGACACTCAGTGGCCCACATGGTCTACCTCTACCTACATCTCTTATCTCACCTCTGCCTTCTTCCCTTGAACAGTTTCAGTTTTGCAAGCATGGTACAATGTCAATCCCCTACGCCTTTCTTTCTGCTATTCCCTTTACTCCCTAGACCCATCCCTGGTGCCTCTCTGGTACTCCTGTCCTTCCCAACTCAACCATCACCTCCTCTGTGAAGCCTCCCCTCACTCCCTCAATTATCAAAGCCCTTCTTCATTCTCTTCTCTGGACCAAGTACCTCCTCCCAATACGTATCCTGCATAGCATAGACGTTAGGTCCAACTGGGACATCAGACTGCCTGTGTTTAAATCCCAGGACCGCAACATACTAGCTGTGTGACATAATCTCTCTGGACCTCAGTCCAGACAAAACAATGTGAATTGTTATAAACCTTAAGTGAGGAGATTCCTGCTTAGGATTAAACATGGCTCTTGGCATGTAGTAAGCAACTAAAAATATTCTCAACTATTATCGTTATTCTTCAGAAGGATCTAAAAATACAAATAAGGTAACTTCTTCCTTTTGCTCTCCAGACATCCATAAAAAAATATCCAGAGACAATGGAAATCACAGAAGCCCAGGCTTGGGAGGAACCTCAGATAATTTGGTCTAACTCGCTTTTTACCACAGTAGGACATTACCATTGTCACTTGGGGTGGGAGCCAGAGGGCTCAGTGTGTGTGACCGAGGGGCCCAGGACAAAACACTTCACTAGACCCATCCTCACAACTTCCTTGAGAACGAGGCTCAAGCAAGAACCCAGAGTCCCGATTTCTACACAAAAAACTGAGTCCCAAGGGTGGTGTGACTGGGCGAAGGTCACACGCCATCAGGGAAGACCTAGCTTTGCTGGTTACCAGGGTTCCCCCTTCACACTATCAGTTGATAATCTCAAGACCAGGAAGTCATTCAGGTCACAAAAAGTGTTCTTGTGGGAAATGAACGTGAGTTGATTAACACGAGGTCATGGGAACTTAAGTGAGGTAACTTCAGGTCTTTGCTGTTGTTCTCATTGACCGCTGTTGAGGGTGAATGTTTGTTTGCCTTAATTGCAAAAGAGCTTTTTGATAAGAATAAGCAGTTATGTATCTGCGGAGCAGCATGGCTTCCTAGAAGGTAGGGAGGCTTTGCAATCAGATGGACCTGCGCTCAAATCCCCCAGTGTCTGTCACTGGTTAGAAGGACTTGGACAGATACTATGAGCGCCAAGAGCTTCATCCTCCTCTATAAGTTGTGGCTCATGGTAATTCCTCCTATATGGGTCTCCATCAGGCCCTCAGTGGCTGTATACAGAACTCTCCACATATATTAGACGCCCTACAAGTAGCTACTCTGCTATGGTTGGAGCTTTCCAGAAAACTCTAAATGCAAATTCTCCAGAAGCAAGTGCAAAGTTTCTTGGAAGTCTGGCTCGAGTGTCAGAGAGACAGTGTCTAAAGAAAACAAAGGTTTGTTAAACACTTGCCTTAGGACCATACGCTACATATGTCTCTCATCTCTTATAGCCTTCCCCCCAGGTACAGCACCCAGGAAACACTCAGGAAGTAATTGTTGAGTGAGTGAATTCATCTAATCCTCACAACATTGCCAAATAAATACTATCATTTTCACCTGAGAGATAAAAATAACGCGTTTTGAGTAGGGAAATCACATGGTTAGTAAGGAAGGGAATCAGAGGTCTCTTTTAAAAGTGTTATTTTAGGAGCTGGGGGAATAGCTCAATGGCTAACTTGGGTAAGGCCCTGAGTTCGATCCCCAGAACTATTAAACTGGGGGGAATGTTGGAGGAGTGTTTTAGCTGAAAAGACGAGATGGACACAGCACAGGGAAGAGAATTCCAGGGTGAAAAACCAGCTCACGTGAAGGACAGGAAGTGGATGGATACTGGTGAGGAAGGAGCAGAGAGAAGGCTCGAGTGACCCGGGCATAAGCACACAGTCGAAGACCAGCTCAAGGAGCAAGTTGGGGCGGAAGCAAGTGAGGGATTGCAGGCCAAACTGAGGACTCTGGGTTATTTTTTTTTTAAGCACAATGGGAAATCTTTCAGGCACTTTAAGCAGACAAGGGACATGATTCAAGTTGCAGAGAATGGTGCTGTTACAGAGAACAGCCTGGAGGAGGGGAACAGGTGCAGAATCCAAAAGGCCATCATCGTAGCAGAAGCCCAGGCAAGAGCTGATATGACGTGGTCCCAGGCCTAGGGAGCTGAGATGTGGCAGAGTGGTCATTGAGCCAGGGGACCGCACCGGTGCACTGGTGTGGAAGGTTAAGGAAAAGTCAAAGCTGAAACTCATGCTTCTGGTTTGAGCCATTTCCTGAGACTTTAAAGGCTGAACCAAAAGCAGGTCGAGAAAGAGAGGCAGGCCAGGGAATTTCCAGGTTGAAATGCTTAGGAGATACCCAACTGGAAGTGTCCAGGTGAGATGCAAAGGCTGGAGAGAGACCTATCTTGGAATGTTCTTCACATCAGGTAGGATTTAAAGCTGTGGGAATGTACAAAATTGCCATGGCTTTAACTAGAGGAAGGGGGAGAGGATAAATTTAACAAGAGAAATGAACATAACACTTATAGGCAAGGTGAAAAAGAAGGAGAAGGAGAAGGAGGAGAAGGAGAACTTAATAACCAGGGAGGGAAATCAAGAGTTGTGTGTGTTTCAGAAACCAGGAGGATGAACTGGTCTTGACTCACAGGCTATAGAAGTCTAGAATAAGGAGGTCAGGCCAACTGGTTTAACTGCCTCCTTTTCATATGGGAATCTGTGGCCCACATAGAGGAAGTGGCTTGCCCAAGACCACACCAGATAACCTCAGAAGAACTTTCTAAGAATGAGAACTACTGCCCATCAGTGAAACAGACTGTCTCCCCAGGTGGTAGATTCCCTACCATGGAAAGACACAAAAAGGAGCTAGTTGGAAAAACTGGATGTCAGAGGACAGTTCCATGTGTGCAGGAGGGGCAGGGAGCAGCAGGGAAGGGGAAGGCCCCACACACTGGAAGGCTGCAGGACAGACGACCCTCAGCTACAGCTGGTCACTTGGTGTCTCAGGATTCTTGAGGTCTCTATCATTGGCAGGACTGGAAAAATAAAAGGCAGTAAATGCAAATGATGATATTGATGAAAAACAGCATCTTCCCACAAATCTGTTTACCAAAAGTACCAGGGTACACTCTTGCTGACGACACTCTTTAACTATGCCAAGAAAAAGAAAACAGATTAGCAGGCTCCCATCTGATTCCCTTTCTCTGTGGGTCCACCCTGACTTAAAAAGCATCAATAAGCCAGGTGTGGCAATCCATGCCTGTAAGCCAATGCTTGGGAGACTGAGACAGGAGGATTGCGGGTTCAAAGCCAGCCTCACCTACTTAGTGAGGCTCTCCTCAACTTAGCAAGACTCTGTTTCAAAATAAAAAATAAAAGTAGGGCTTAGAGTGAAGCTTGGAGGTAGGATGCTCCTGGTTAAATCCTGAGGGAGAGAGAGAGAGAGCTATAGAAAGCAAGAGAGAGTGAGAGTGAAGAAGAAGAAGAGCAGAAGAGAAGGAGGAAGAGGACAAGGAGGAGGAGGAGGAATATGAGGACCAGGAGGAGGAGGAGGATGAGGACAAGGAGGACGAGGAGGAGGACGAGGACGAGGACGAGGAGGAGGATTGGAATGCCAGGTCCCTCCAATCCTGGGAACCCATGTTTACCATCCTCAGGATCCATGGCCCAGGGCCTCTGTGCGGGCACTTGCAAGACTGGCCTTTTTTAAACGTGTCCTTTATAACTTCCCTAGGAGGCAAGGGCTTGAGGCTCTGCACCCCCGATGCTCTGAAGGAAGCGGCAGAGATAAGGCACCAAGAGAACACTCAGACCCACAGCCCGGAAGAGGAGCCACATACCTCTTCCACTTTCCTTCTCTGGATCACCTTGTCCCCAACTCTTGAGTTGGCTTTTTCTTTTTTTTCTTCCCTCTCCTTGCTTCAGGCCTGCCCAGGCTCCTGATACCCTGCCCATTTAGCCCAGGGTACCAGGAGCACCATGGCCTCTGACATGATGTGCGTGAAGGAAGGAGGTACCGGTGGGTACAGACGAAGAGAAATGATAGAGGAACAGGAGCACCAGAGATACACAGATGCACTATGTTGCCCCAGTGTGAAAGCACGGGGAGGGGGCATGTATGAGAAAGCCAAGGGAGAGGGGCAGGGGGCGATTACTAGGGAAAGAGCTGGTCAAGGGCCACCTGAAGAATATCAGGCAGCTCAGGGGCTGCTGAGGAGAGACGCTGTGGAGTTGTGGTGGTGAGGATCCACGCAGGGTGTGACTCTCCCTGATTAGGGCTGAGAAGTAGAGCACCGGAGAAGAAGAGGGCGGCAGGACTGGCCAGATCTCAGCTTCAGCTGAATGATAGGCGCGCTCCAGGGCAGTGGTGAGAGACTCATTCCAATGAGCACTCAAGTGGTCTTGTGAGGCAGGCATGTGTGAGGCAGGCATGTGGCACACATCTGTAATCCCAGTGCTTGGGAGCCTGGGACAGGAGGCTCGCAGGCTTGAGACGCCAGGATGGGTCACTTAGCAAGACACTGATTCAAACTGTAGTAAGAGAAGATGTACATGCGTGATTGGTTTCTTTGCAGAAAGTGAAGGCACCATTGATAAAGGACTGCTTTTGTTAAGTGGCGCGTTGTAATGACACATGATAAGGAGGCACCCAGGGATAGAAGCACATGCACACAGCCCTTGGGGTGTTCCCTCCAGATTTCACCCCACTGCCTCCCCCTCTCCATACATAAGAGTGAAATTGGCATTAATAACCTCAGACATAAGCATAGCATTATTGCAATGGCTTCCTTCACTGATTCTTCCCATTCACCTCCCACCTCTCTCCCCAAAACCACTTCCACTGATCTACCGATATTACCCTCGTTCATTGGAGGTCTCTTTCGCTTCCCAGTTTCTCCAGCTCCACAAGCAACAAGCAACCTGGTTTCTTCAACAATGATAAAAATTCAAGGGTAAAAAATGAATATGAAGGGGAAATCTATAAATTAAAAGAAATGTAAAGGACATAACCATGTTGAAACATAATCTGAACAAAAAAAAATAATTGAGCTAATTTGAATACTGGCCAGATATTTGACTATATTACAGAAGAACAGTGCTGTTCATTTATTTTGCTGTGATAATAATATTATGTTTTTAAAAAGAATCCTGAGCCAGGCGTGGTGGCGCACGCTTGTAATCCCAGCATTTGGGAGGCTGAGACAGGAGGATCCGGGTTCGCGGCCAGCCTCAACTACTTAGTGAGGCCCTCCGCAACTTAGTGAGACCCTGTTTCAAAATAAAGAATAAAAAATAGGACTGGAGGTGTAGCTCGGAGGTAGAACATCCCTGAGTTCAATCCCAATACCTCAAAAAATAAATAAATAATAAATAAATAAATAAATAAATAAATATAAAAAGAATCTTTATTTTTCTGAAATTCCTTTTGTTTCCTTATATTCTCTCTAGCTTCCACATATGCAAGAACACATACGACCTTTAACTTTCTGGAACTGGCTGATCTCACTTAGCATAATAATCTCTAGTTTTACCACTGTTTTTTTTTCAGAGATACATACTAAAATACAAATGGATATGTGAGAGGGTGCAGTACAGAGCTGTAAGTAAAAAAGGGTCTTTGCGCCACAAGGTGGTCCCTGAGCTGATAATGGATGAAGTTCACAGAGGTGATGAGTTTGTGCAGGACCATTTAACCATTATTCTCTTCTTTTGAATGTTAGAAGCCTTCCATAATAAAAATGTTGGGGGGAAATGGACTTCGATGGGTCAAACACAATTCAAAGATATTTTCATGGGCACAAATGTGCATCCTGTCTCTGAGTTCAGAATGGGGAAGGGAGACCAGGTGGCAAACTTCATATGGAAGCGGTCTGAGGATTTACTTGACGGCAGCATCAACAGAAGCCAACAAAATGTGGCATCTGCTGCAAAAGTTAACCCCACCTGTGACCAGGGGCCTGAGGGATCCTCTAAGTGGAAGTTTGCTAAGGCCTATCTGGGTCAGTCTGCTCAGTTCCTCCCCCCAGAATTCATAAGAGACATCGTCAGACTACAAATGACTCCCTGGCAAGTTCAGCCTGGAGAAGAAAAGTCTCAGTCAAGGACACGTGAGAACACCGTGGTGGACATCTGGGGAGGTAACTCATGGCTAAATAAGGGATTTGCTCCACATCAAAAAGTATCATGGGCCATCATGGTGCTTCCAACGATTTCCACTCTGTTATCTCTAAGCACAGAGGAGGAGAAATAATATTTCACTTGAGGGAACAGCACAGATTAGATATGTCTCATAAATTTGTCTGGTCCTTAAAAGTCATGTGAATTTGCATTCCAGGCAATAATCCGTTGAGCTGGTGAGATGTTATTCTAGGAGTATGCAGCCATCAGTGGCTGCCTCTCCCACTGGTCCACTACCTCAAAGAGACGCCTGTGAAGGGGTGAAGCTTCTGTGTACTCCTAGCTCTGTGCTCTTGAGCAAGTAATTCAACCTCTATCATCTACAGTTTGATTAATCTGTAAAATGGAATTATTCACTATTATCTTATGGGGTTTCATGTACAGGTGAGAGAGTCTCTACACAACAATTACAACTATCACTTACTGTGCATTTCCTGTGAATCCAGTACAAGTGACTCTTGTGCTCTGTGGCTTATCTTGGAAACATGAAATTATTCATGGCGCAATTGGCATATTAGGAAACAACTGAAGCATAATGTAAATTTCATATTTGCTTATGCCATGTCTCATCTGGGAGACACAGGAGTGCACCCAGCTGAACCAAGCGGCGTAGGAGCGCACAGAACACAAATCAACCATCTCCCAGCTACCTTGCTGGAAACGCAATGGAGTACGTCATGAGCCAAGCCCAGCCACATCTGCTGAGACAACGTCCCATGTGACTTCAGATAACTCTATCACCATTTACAATACCTCACGAGCACGGCCCTTTTGACACTAACTTACATAAGGAAACTTTACATCTTTCTAAATAAAATAAAGTGACATATTTCAGTGTGTATGTGTCTCTTAACTAATATGTAAACTGCTATTTTTTATTAGGTCCCTATCTTTATCATACACACACACACACACACACACATTACTGGTAGAGTTTTTGAATATTTTTTCCCTAATTCCAACTTTCCCATAAGCCCTGTGGTTTTCATTGTGTGATTTTTGCATAGCACAGTGATTTTCTTTCTTTTTTTTTAGGAACACATATGTCGTGTTTTAGCAGAACTGGCTGTACTAAGCAATTTACATGCTTTCAATTTTCCCAATAACTCAGTGAGACGGATGCTGTTATTAGCCTCACATTGTAGGTACTCCATAAATGGCAGCTGCTGCTATTACTAATAACAACAATTCAATAAGCCCAGAACTGTGAAATGGGCCCTTATCAGCTACGCTGGCACTTCTCCTTATTGATAACCAAGCAGTTGAATGATCAACGAGGGGCTCTTGGGGGGGCCACGTGGTCCCTTTTATTGCTCATTGTCTCCAATTCTGGAGCCCTTGGGCCAAGAGGATGTGAGAGGCCTCAGCGAGCCATCCCATGCATCAGGCCCATGCATCAACCCCTAGGTTGGCCGTCCCCTCCCGATCAGTCTTGGGAGCAGCATTCTTGATCCTCATCTTCTGTGACTCAGAATCTTCACTACCAGATCAGCTGATCAATTTGCTACAGAAGTTCAATCCTTCAGCCAAATACTTTCCATGAAATCTGCATGATGTCTGGTGACCCAGACAGTCTGCAACATCTGTGACCTCCCGTCCTGTACTCTGTGAAATGAAGGCCCAAAGGAGTCACTGGAAGATTCTTGCCACAGATGAAGGTTTGCTCCGATGCCCTCCCAGCTCTCTGCAATTCTCAGTGTCTTCGCTTGTATAGGCCTCCTTCATGGAGAGCTTTTTTTTAGAATAAGTACTTTTTTTTTTTTTTTTTGCGGTACTAGAGATTAAACTCAGGGGCATTCTACCTCTGAGCTACACCTCCAGCCCTATTTTTTACTCTTTATTTTGAAACAGGGTCTCACTAAGCTGCAGAGGGCCTTACTAAGTAGCTGAGGCTGGCCAGGAACCCCGATCCTCCTGTCTCAGCCTCCCAAGTACTGGGATTACAAGTGTGCGCCACCAGGCCCAGCTTAATAAGTGCTCGCTTGAAAGGTCATATATTCACCAGTTAATGCAGTGAGCAGAGGACCTACTCCATGCTGAGCACAGCACCAGGCACTGGGTTAGAGCTGGTGGCATCACAGACATTGGACACCATCTACCATGTGAACTTCACGGTCTAGTGGACTCGTAGAAATAATCTAACACAAGTCTGTGTACTGCAGACATGTTTTCAAATTAAATTTTGAGAAAGATGCCCACAATTTCTCTCTTCACTCTGATTTTGAAGGCAAGAAAAGGCAGGTTGGAATTTCAGTTTTGTCACTTTGTAGAATTATTACCTGGAATAATTTGGTTACTCTTTCAAAGTCTCAGTTTTCTCATCTGTACATGGAGATCAAAGGATTGCTTTGTAGAGCATAAGGATATGGCATGTAAGTTTTCAGTACGATGATCCCTAACATTGAAAACATGGTGGTGTCTCCCCCATTTCAGCTCAGCCTTTGGTCTTCAAGGCAGTAAGCACTTAGCACAGGGGATGTTCCAGCCACTGTTTTCTGAGTGTGTATCTGTTACACTGGGAACCTCATTCTAATGACAAGCCTTGTGGATGGGGGTTCAGTACACAGGACAGTAGCCTTGGGCTGAGTCTAGGAGGGATATTTTATTCTAAGGTCTCAGTATGAGATAGCCTCACCACTTTGAAGCCCAACAAGGCACCCAGAGAGCCTCTGGAGCTCTGTATATGATGGAACTCAACCAGTCACTTTCAGAGGAAAAGAGGCAGCCCACATCACCTAGCCTTCCACTCGTGTCTGTATTTGCTCCTCTGCAACTGAGTTTTCTTTATTCTTGTTAAATGGATGCTTTAATCCATTAATCCACTTCCTGGCTGTGTGAAACATAAATGCAACATAAATATTTAGTTGCTGGCTTCTTTTTTTTTGCTAGGGGCTAAGAATGAAATGATTCTGCTATCAATCAACTTTGCAAAGACTTTTTTTATTGTGATATACAATAATATTTTATATTTCTAGCACTGTCAAGAAATGAGTTGTGAGTACCCAAGATGTGTCTCTTGAGAGCAATGGCTTTAGGTTTAGGTCTAGGCAAGTTCATGTTCCCAAGAATACCAAGATGCAGTGTAAGGACTCAGCCTGGACCACATTAAAAGATACCGTGCGCACCACATGCCAGTAACTTCAAATATATTATTTCTGATGTGTCAGCAACCTTTGGAAGCAAAAATTATTATTCTCAGTTTCCTTACAAATAAAAAAACTGAGTCTCAAAAAGGTTGATACCAAAAAGGGCTCACTGGACCCTTTCTTGGGTGTTCTTTCTGGGCATCCAAATCAAATTATGCTCATCAAAATTGCATTTATACAAGGACAGTCTCAGCAAGTATTGAGACACTCATCAAACTAGCAAGACCCTGTTTCCAAATAAGAAATAAAAAATCGGGCTGGGGGTAGTATACCTCAAAGGTAGAATGTCTCTAGGTTTAATCCCCAGTACCACAAAAAAAATTGCATTTATAGATTCCCCCCTTTTTAGCCATAATATCCAAGAGGACCAAGAGTCTGTTCATCTTGTTCATTTGATGAACAAATATGCGAGCCCCAGGTGCAAAGCTTCAGTCTAGCTTCTGAAGACTCACTGGTGCCCACACTGGCTTCAGCTCTCAGGAGCTCACAGTCCAGCATTCAGAGCTGCAGCCTTGGCTCCTAGCTCAGTGCCTGCCACATGGCAGGAATCCAGTAGACACTCTACCGACTACCTGAGTGTGTGGAAGTCGGGTCCACATGCCCCTGGGTCCTGCTGCACCCAGGCCTCCAATGTGATACCTTCTCTCATGTACTTCACAGGATCCTTTGGGATCTGGCTACCTGCTCCTGTTCATTCTCGGTGTCTCATCTGTGCCCTTTCCGCCCAGTTGTGCCAAACCAAACAAACCTTCATCAGACAATGCTGTCTTGGATTTCCCTGTCTTTGAACTCACCCATCTGAAGGGCAAGGCCCATTGAACTTGAAAACCCCACCCAAAGCTACCCCCTTTGTGAAGGCTCCACACCCACCACTGTAGATCCAGCACACTCTCCTGGGCTACACTGACACCATACCTGATATATGACCCCAGGCAGCCATGGATCCAGATGCCATTGACTCCCTCCTTGCTGCCTGTGCAACTAGGCTTCCAGATCTTGGAGGATAACCTCCACACCACCTTCATTTTTGTATCACCTTGTATCTGATGGGAAGCCTCAACTGCAAGTAATAGAATATGCAATTAGTGGCTTGCATAAGAGAGACATTAATTAGCTCACAAGCAAGAGATCTTGGGTATGGAGGCCCCAGGATCTCAATGACACTTCAAGCACCCCACACTTCCCATTGCCCTGCCCTGCGCTCCCTGATAGCATTATCTCTGTGATTACAAGATGACGGTGCAGCTTCAGGCATCATGTCTAACAAAAATGTCTGTCAGCAAAAAAAGAAAAAAAATATGGAAAACAAGGAAACATCTCCTTTCCCATTTTGCCTTTAAGATTGAAAACCACTTTTCCAGTCACCCAAGCTGATTTTTCTTCATGTCTTCCGGGCCAGAAAGATGTCCCACGTCCCAACCTAGAGCAGTCATTGGCAAGGATGAGACTTTCTCGTTCTTTCTGTCTCCCTGAAAGACACAGCTTCAGAGGAGGCTGGACAAAATCAGGGTACAATGAGCAGGGAAGAAGGCATGGGAATGGATTCACTTGGCCAGTCAGTGGGGTCTGCCTAGCCCCATGTGACTTTTTACAACATGGACTGGCTCTTCTTCTAAGCTCACAGGTCCACTGCCCACAGTAGAATCCATGCTTAGGGAAGACCTAGGAAGAAACTGGCTTGTTTTTTTGGAGAGAGTTGCCAAGCCACCACAGCTGCTTCTTCCCTAAGCAAGCCCAACCCCATCCAGGCCCTCTGCCCACACTGGATTGAGGCTGTAAAGTTATTCATTCACTCAGCAGAAATGTGTTAAGTTCTACCATGTGCCAGCTCATGAAGTAGGTGCTGGGGACATATTAAAAAAAAAAAAAAAGCCACACATGCCTTCCTCTACTCAGTCTCCTTTTCTTTTTCCTTCTTAAATATGAGACATATATGGAAGATGTCCCCTTTGTATAGATTAGGAAAGAGTGGTACAGATTAGTAGCATGATTTCTCTGCCAGCATAGAGGCTCTTCTCAGATGGAAATGACCAGAAATGCGACCAGCCAATTACAGGTCTGATTCTAATTCCAGTCAGCTACAGACAATGGCCCAGTCTAAAATCCAGTCCATGGCATCGGGTGGCGAACGAAGCAGAACACTGGTGTGTCTCTTCCACATTCCCCAGACCGGCATTTTCCAGAGTGTGTTCCTATGAGATGTCCCTGGAAAGGAAAGGGTTCAGTGGTCAAATAATTGTGTGAAATGCTGTCCTGCCCTTCCTTGGAGATTCACAATTCTCTTTAATGCACTGAAGCCTCTGAGAGGTCCCACAATAAATAAGCTAGTTCATTCAGCAGATCCAAATTTTATTTGCTCATAGGGCACTTTCTCATGACACCCATTCGTTCACTAAATAAATAGTTATTGAGCATTAGCTATATGACACACAATTCTGAACAAAACAGACATGGTTCCTGCCTGTGTGCAACTAAATAACACCATGCAACTTAATTCCAAGTCACCAAGAACAGTGCTTTCTAGGGGAATGAATATTAGCACAGAACTTTATGGCTTGCTAAGTATTTTGTAAGTAATTATTTAAACAGTTCCCCACAGGTATTATTATCAATCCATCCAAGGTGTCCCAGATGAAAATCAAATCCAGGACCAGGACCACCTCCCTGAGGTTAGTATCATGCATATGAGCTCTGTGTTGCAAGTATTAGTGAGATTTAGGGGCAATAACAAAGAGCACCAAAGTTTTAGTGGCTTAGAACAAGAAACATTTATTTCTCATTCCTGGTGCCCATGGATGGTGGTAGCAAGCTCCAGCTCTGCTCTGTCTCCACACATTGCCATCCAGGCTGAGGAGCAGCCCTGGGTGGGACGTGCCACTCTCCTGGCAGATGGAAAGAGCAAGAGAGCGGCAGAAATGTGTAAGGAGGTTTCTGTCACACCAACTCAGATCCACTGTCCAAAGCAAGTCCCCGAGCCTAACCCCTAGTCGAGGTCACAGCATTGCTTTCTACAAGGAGATACTGCAGATCACATGGCATCATGGGGAAGGGGCCTGGGTAATCCTCTTACAGGGAGGGACAGAGAGTTCATAATCATGGACAGTGACATGACCACGTGGGGGAGGAAAGGACAGCCCAGAGTAGGTCTATGTGGATGGGCTCTGAAGCCAGACCCACCCGAACTTGTACCCAGAACAATCCATTATTAGCTGAGTGGTCTCGGAGGCATTAGATCTAATCCTCAGTTGCTTGGACGGTAAATGGGAATACATCCTACAATTGTGGCAACGATTTAATGAGATGAAGCTGAAGTTCTCAGCACAGTGCCTGATGTAATGAAATACTCAGAGAGTAGTGAAGGGAATCACGCTAGAGTTTTCTTTGCCTCCACATTAGGGGTCTTCAAACCTGACCTCCCGAGAGCCTACCTTTGGCACACTCCCCAGCACCTCTCGGCCCAGAGAAAGCCACCAGGTCCATCTTGACGTGGAGAAATGAAAACAAAGGACCAAATAAACAAGTGACAATTTTGACAAGCTGTTCCTTGAGAAGCTGCCTAATCATAGACAAGTCAACCCTAGAGACATATGCAAATGACAAGCCTGGGACGAATAAATATACCCTGGCCTCCTAGTATCTGAATCTGGCTCTGGGAGAAGAAGAAAATTTGCCCAGGAGTAAAAAACTGAGTCTGTGAAGGACTGTGGCAGAGGGTCAGAAGGAGAAGCCGGCTCCAGCTCACACCGCCAGCCTGGGTTACTGGGGGATGGGTTATTCTCACGCTCCCCGTGCAAAGAGGAATATCAACCCTGTTCTCACGGGTTCTGACCCAAAAGGACCCAGGCTCCACGTGCCTCCTTCCTCTTCGATAAGGGGGACGGATTTCAGCAACGTGACCCTGTGCCTTCTGCACACTGCATCAATGTTGCCGGCAATAGAGAAGTTGCCTCATCATCTTGAGCAACTGACCCTGGCTTCCCCGGGGCAGAGGTACCCCAGGGAACCTAAAAGTACTGTGAGAAGGGTCTCAGGGAGCCCTGAGCCCCTCCCCTGTTCTCTCTCCCACACCTTGCTCTGGAGCATCTTGCACAGAAGGAGCTCAACCGCAAGGAGGCCTCACCCCAGTCCTGCAGATGCTACACAGCCTGGCAGTTATGAACACAGCAGCAGCTCCCCTGGCTCCAGGCCTAGCTGGGACCTTGAGCATCAGTAAAAACGGGGCTGTTCATAGGAGTTACCATTTGTGTTTTCTTCCTTCAGCAGTCCTCATAACTCTCATGGTGACCGACGCAGCCTCGGCTGTCCAGAGCCTCCACCTAGAGTACTTTCTTCCAGGGAATCTGGGGGGTCACAGAATGGCTTCTCATTGTTTAGTTGAACCTGATGTTATACAAGCTCTTTAGCAATATAGACCCACACTGATCTTTACATCTGTGTGTTGTTACTCTTTTTTTCCTGATAGTTGCTACCATCATAGGTACTCCTTGCTGTAAGTTCACTGATAGTTTTAAAATACCACTTGCCATTTCCCAATGTGTTTCTCCTGGGACCCTTGCCATGAAGGAGACAGCATTGCTCCCCAGTGAGTTCACACTGGGACATGTGAATGCCCCTAGATGCCATAATATGAGCAGAGCTCTATGCCACGTGCAAGAAGGAGCAATAAGAGGCACGTGGTCCTACCAATGGCCTTTTCCTTCTGACCCCAGAATGCCAATGTCGCAGATGCCAGCCATTCCTTCCAGAGAAGAGAGGACAATGAGTTGGGTCATAACTGACCTGCAACCACCAAAGATGGGTGATGAGAAACAAGTGTGCTCATGTGAGCCACTAAGATGTAGACATGGTTTGGTTTCATTGGTGGTGGTGGTTTGGGTACTAGGAGTTGTACCCAGGGACACTCAACCTCTGAGCTACACCCCCTGTCCTTTTTGGTTTTTATTTTGAAGCAGAGACTAGCTAGGTTGCTGCTGAGAGTCTCCCTAAGTTACTGAGTCTGGTCTCAAACCTGTGATCCTCCTGTCTCAGGGTTACAGGCGTGCACCACCACATCCAGCTTGAATGTGGTCTGTTACCATGGCAACCCTTGGCCTAAACTACACAACAACTGTGGACTGTGGGAGGGGATAGGCACCCACTTTCCAGATGAAGAAACTGCTGCTGAAAAGTACAGGGCACCCCAAAGCTTGAGGGTGAGCGTCTGAGACTCCAGGGCAGGCTCTTCATTCGCAAACCTCGTGCTCTTCCGGAACAGTTTGGTTCCTTCACAGAATGTTGCATAGTTCAGATTTTCATTTCTTTTCCCGTATTTTCTCATCTGGCCTACCCTTCAGTGGTACTTCCATGAAGGAAGGAACCATGTCTGTCTTTCTCATCACTTCATCCTCACCTCTGAGCAAGTGTTAGATGCTCTACCTGAATGAATGAATGAATGAATGAACCTGCCTTCATTCCCTCATCTCTCTTTGTATTGGGCAAACACACACACACACACACACACACACACACACACACACACACACACAAAGAAGTGGAAAATGTAAAGTCAAAAAGTAATTCCAGGGTGTGGTGACACATGCCTGGAATTCTAGTGCTTGAGAAGCTAAGACAGGAGAATCCCAGGTTCGAGGCCAGCCTCAGGAACCTAGTGAGATTCTTTTTTAAAATAAAAAACTAAAAAGGGCTGAAGGTGTAGCTCAGAGGCAGAATGTCCCTAGGTTCAACTCCTAGTACTGAAAAAAAAAAAAAACAAAACAAAACAGTAAATTAAGCTGGGCGTGGTGGACAACTCCGGTAATTCCAGTACTTGAGAGACTGAGACAGAAGGATCTCAGGTTGAAGGCCAGTCTCCGCAACTTAGCTAGACTCTCAGCAACTTAGTGAGACCCTGTTTCAAAATTAAAATAAAATAGGGATGGGGGTATGGCTCAGAGGCAGTGTACCCCTGGGTTCAATCACCGATACCACGATACCATACACACACACACACACACACACACACACACACACACACACACACACACGTTAGCTCCAAAGGCCTGGCTAGAATCTGAAGATTTGGATGGATGACTCTGACTTCCCAGATTACTCACTCTCTATAAGCAATATCATCGCCCTCACTCAGGCCCTGCCAGAGAAGGGATGGAACCTTAGAACCAAGCTCTGTCCATGGGAACCTCCACTGGGGAACGCGCCAAACCAGTGTCCTCATCTTCTCGCCCTTCCTCTTCCCCTGCAGGCGCTGTCTTGTGAGGGCCACGCTCTGCCCAGTCTCACTCAACCCAGAGACCCGGCAGCTCTTCAGGTCCTTCCTCGTGCATCAGGGGCCACTGACGTGGACGATTTATCTTCCTTCCTCAGTTCTTCTGCCCTGAGTTTCAGACCTCGTCTCCTCTGACCCAGACTTCAGCAGGCAGCCACCCGCGTGGTTCTCTCTACCCCCACACCCTGGCTCCCCTAAAACACTTGACATATTGCTTCAAAGGGAGTAAACATAAATGCATGCACACAAGCATAAATAAACAAAACATGTCACCCTCCTATTTAAACAAGGTGGAGGACATCAGATATTATCTGGTTCAGTGTTACTCAAACTTGTGCAATCCTAAAAATCACCTGAGGGCACTTGTTAAAAATACAGGTTCCTGGGCCCCACCCTCAACCTACTAGGAGTCTTCCAGGGAGGGGCCTGGGAATCTCTTTTGAATAAATGCCTCTGGTAGTGCTTATAATTTGACATTTTGGGGAAATACTGAAATCACTTGTTAGTTAGAATGAGATTCCACGCAACAGAAACCCTGAGACAACAGGGACCCAAACAAGATAATGGTATTTCTTTCTCCAATTGTCCTAGACAGTGGTCCAGGGCTGACAGGACAGGACACTTCATGGTGTCAGAGTCTCAGGCTCCATATTGCCCACTATCTGTGGCCTCCACAAAATAATCCGATATGGAAGCACACACACTTCTGGCTTGGAATGAAGAAAAAGTACAGGGTGCCTGGAGCTGAGTCTTAGAAAATATTCCTGGAATTGCTGCATGACTCATCTGTTGAGAGACCGTCAACCTGCAGTTGGTCACACAGTCACATCTAGCTGCAAGAGAAGCTGGCAGGTGCAGTCAACCTTGCCGGAAAATATGGGCAGAATAATATTGGGAGGTAGCTACAGAGCCCAACACTCCATTTAACAGAAAGATAATCTGAGGTCCACAAAGATTAAGCAGCTTGCCCAAGATCACTGGCAGGGGTAATGTCCCCCAAACATTGATTACAACTTGTTGACTTTTATTTATTCAAAAGGACAACATGGCTCCCGGTGTGGTGGTGCACATCTGCGATTCCAGTGCTTGGGAGACTGAGACAGGGAAATCGCAGGTTGAAGGCCAGCCCCAGGAACTTGGCGAGGCCCTCAGCAACTTAGCAAAACTCTGTTTCAAAATAAAAAGGGTTGGGTGAGGGGTGGCTCAGAAGTAAAGCTCCCCTAGGTTCACACCCCAGTACCAAAAAAAAAAAAAAAAAAAAATGGAGGACATTGCACAGGGAGGCATTCATGCTGACTGCTCCCACAGAGTTGGTGACACTTCCCCAATGCCCTGGAATGAGGGAACTGTATCTGCTTCTTCAGCTGTGGAGTCAGTCTTTCCTGACACATCCATCTATGCACCAAGAAATATGACTGCCTGGGAGGTGGTCCTTGGGTGCTGCTTTCAGTAAGGGAGAAGTACTGACCTGAAGCAGGAAGATGTTTCAGCTAGTGAAGCCTTCGGTCCATCCCCTCCACACTTCCGGTTAAATGAGATGCTGAGATGCCTCTCTATTGCTTCAGTCTCTCTGTGTGTCAAGGTTTTCATTCATTATAGACAAAGCATCCCTGAAGGGTGCATCAATGCCTCCCTGGCTGGCTCCTCTGTTGCCGTCCCCGCTCCCAGCCACCGCTAATTGCATAGCAGGTGACTATAGCCAATAATAACGCATGCTTCAAAGTAACTAAGAATAAATTTCAAATATCTCACCATCAAAAAAGCATAGGTAACCTTGGCAACCGATATCAGCTTGATTTAACCATTCCATGTTTCATTTACATATATATGTATATATATGCATATATATATCATATTGTACCCACAATAGTATAGGATTATGATCTGTCAATCAAAAGTAATATTATTAAGAAAACAATAACAAAGCTTTAGAAGGGGAAGCCAAGGTAAGGTTCACCACATTCCCAGTGCTTCCTTTGAAATTCACAGAACCATGTGTGCAATGGTGGTGCTTCTAACAGCTGCGTTCTGGTGACCAAGATGGTCTGAGCAGCTCTGCCGATCCCACGGGCAGGTGGCATGAGTGAGAAACTACCCTCTGCGGTCATAATCTGCTAAGATTTGGGGGTTATTTGTTACTGCAGCACAGCACAGGCTGCCTGGCTGAAAAGAAACCCCGTAGGCGCATGGGCTGGGAACTGCTGCCTGGAAACAGGACCTGCAGGAAGATGTCATTCTCTGCAGCCGGCATGACAGCTGAGCACCTCTCTCTCCTTCTACTGTCTTGCAAAATAAAAAATAAAAAACACAAGCCGGGCGTGGTGGCGCACGCTTGTAATCCCAGCATTCGGGAGGCTGAGACCAGAGGATCCGGGTTTGCGGCCAGCTTCAGCTACCTAGAGAGGCACTCTGCAACTTAGTGAGACTCGGTTTCAAAATATAAAAAAAAAAAATAGGGCTGGGGGTAGCTCAGAGGTAGAATGCCCCTGAGTTCAATCCCCAGTACCGCAAAAAAAAAAAAAAAAAAACACATCTCCCCTGAAAGAAGCAAGTGGCACCCAATAAGAGGAGCAATCCTACACATTTGCTATGTGTTTATTGCACGAAGAAGCCCGTGCTAAGCAAATCAAGTCTGCTGTCCACCCGGCGACCTCAAGAGTGCTCCGTTGTTGTTAGCACTCCCATTTTCCAAGTAAGGAAACTGAGGCTTCAAAGGTTAAGTGACTTGCTTTTCAGATCTCTCCTCTCTAGCTGGACTGAAGAAGAATGGAGCCCTGGGGTAGGTTCTGTGCAACTGAGTACCTCTTGGACCCAGCCCATGCCTAGCACACCATTAGCGCTCAGTGAACACAGAAATGAACACAGAAGCCCGGGTGGGGCCTGGATCTTTACCCCCTAAAGAATGCTTGACTTCTGTGCTCTGCCACAAGTTTGTGTGACTCAGGGGGTCAGGTTTCCTTCCCTTCTATGGAGGAGAACCCAAGACCCAGAGATTTCAAGTGACTTGGCCAAGATCACCAGGAAGCAAACAATACATCCCAAAACCAGACTGTGTTAAATACCTGGGGGGAAAAAAAATAATAAATCCTTCTTGGGGCAACAGGAAGAGAAGAAGAGAAATGGAGAGAGAAAGAGAGAGAGAGTAGAAAGGGATGATTTGGTTCCAATCCTGGTTCAATGGTCTGACCATCTGCCTGTGATAATTTGGCAAAAGTAATGTTAAGGGACTGAATCAATGATTGTTTGTATAGCCTGAGATAAGTGGACACATTTTTGTGTTGATGAATTGTCAAATCGCAGTTTTACTAATGTCATTAGACTGTAATAGAGCTAGAATGCAATTTAGATACGCATATCCTCTTCCTAATCATTGTTGGTCCAGCAGCCTTGGAGGTCAAACTGAGTTTAATCTTCCTCAATAGCCAAGCTTTGGGTTTCAGTCCCGTCCTCTCTGTGCCTCCTGTAACTTCCATTCTGCGTGTAATGGGAAAGGCATGTGTCCAGAGACCAGGAGCGCGGGTTGATTCTTCTTTGTTAAAACAAAACAAGAAAGGCTTGTTGTTACTCTAACAAGATGCTCGTCCATCCTTGTCCACACTTCCACAAACACACCCACTTGAATGCACCGTTGTCTATTTCAGGGAACTCCAGACGGGTCTGCAGAAGCCACTCTTTGAATGGCGGTTTTCAGCAGGCTTAGCAGCCTGATGTTAGAATCCTTGGAATCATCTATTTTTCATGTGTAAATAAACAGTGGGAAGAAAGAAGGCATCCATACAATTTTAATGAACGAGATTCCCATCGGTCGCCGAAAGAAAACAAAAGGTAGCTTAATGGGCACAAGGAAACTATTTTTCTAGTGATTTCTCTGCACAGCTCTCCTGGGAAGAGGAGTGACTTCTAAATTAAAAAGGAAAAATGATGTTCCACATATATTTTCTCCTGTCATTTCATTGTCTTTGATCTCGCATTTCCTGAGAAAGAAGCACTTAACCTCCAGTGTCAGATCAATGCTGGAAATGCATGCTTTATTTTAAGATCTCTTCTAGAGCAGAGAAGCTCTGTGAATTAGGCCAAATCTGTTTCTTTGCATGGGAACTTAAAAAGATTCAAACAGACTGCATTCAAATAACCAATATGCTTCAAAACGATTGGCTGAATGTTGACACAGAACAGGTTTTTACATTAACCATTAGTGAACTTTTTTGGAAATCGCAAGTCTCTTCCAAAGAAAAGTTGCCGAACGAAACGTAATGAGTCATGATGTTTTAATACCAGTTTAAACATGGACACTTAGTGTATTCTCCCTGAGCCACAAATGGTAGATTATCCCAAAGGGAGGCGAGAGGCCCCACGGTCGCACAAGTAGTCTATCGTGAATCTGTTTGAATCCCCTTTCCAAGTGAATGAAGTGTATTATATTGCCAGAAGGATACTCCATCATCTATAATAAATATTCATCTGCATGTATCATTCACTTGAGCTGCATGACTGATGAACTCCAGCTCCGGAAATGAATGGGAAACTCACCAAGACAAATGTCACCTTTCAGTGCTGTTCCTACAGATAAATTGCAGCTAGATTTAAACAAAGTCAGTAATTTCATGCTTTCCGACTGGTGCCTGATTCAGCTCAGACAGCACCCCCCCACACACACACACACACACACGCACTCCCTCCCCACACAAAGGTGCTAATACCCAGTTCCATAAATTGGGTTTTGGCAATCTCCACCAGGAAACAGTGCACCATTTCTACTCAATCTGCTTATTATTGAAATGCAATTATGCTAAGTACATCTCCCCAGGTATTTATGCAACTGGGCCAATTTAAAATTGGGGGAGTTTCATCTATGCGAGGAGGTTTTTCATAGGTATAGATCCTTTAAATAATTTTATTGGTACATTGTAATTATGCATATAGTGAGATTCAAAGCAATTTGACACTGTGCCATAAAAATGCTTTTCCCTTTTTGACTTGAGAATCCTCCACTTGGGGATTAATCCAAAAGCTTTGTGAGGGGAATAATTTATTTCCCAGTTCTCTTGTTTCTTTTCTTGGAGGGAAAGTCCACCTTGTGGAAGATACAGAATCCTCTCCTTTCTCCTGCAGCCCCAGTGGGAGGAAGGGACTCAGTTTCTGGGCGAATTTGGGAAAAGGAGTGAAATAAGAATGTTCTTGCATATTTTGGGCTCCCTTTACCTATGTTGCCTTTGAGAAAGTGTGCTTTGTTCTGCCTGAATAAGAAGAAAGATCATATTGGTTCATTTTTCTGACACTATACTAAAATGTCTGAGGCCGGGTGCTTTATAAAGATAACAGGTTTATTCAGCTCACAGTTCTAGAAGTTTAAAGGCATGGCACTTGCCTCAGCTCAGCTCTGGTGAAGACCTCCTGATAGAGTATGTCAGAATGGTGGAAGCATGTACAAAAGCAAGACAGGAAGCCAGAGAGGGATGGAGGAGTCAGGCTCACTCATTTATAACAACTCACTTCCACAGGGACTGCCTGAGGTCCCACCCAAACTACCCTGGTTCCTTCTGCAGGCTTGGCCCCGAGTGACCTAACCACCTTGCACAAGGCTCCACCTCCTGACACTCCTGACACCTCCCTCTGTGCCACAGCGGGGACCAGGCTTCCCACACATGGGCCTTTGCGATGTGCCAGACCACAGCAGATGTGAAGATCAGGTCATAGGTAGAACAGTAGAAAACAAGTATAGTGGATATCTTATTTGCCACCCCTGGGACCCAAACACTTCTCTGATTTGCACCAGATTTTGTGAAAGGAAGAGGAAGCTTTCACATATAATAGCCTTGGTCAAACACCACAAGTTTCCGACTCATAGCTATCCAGTGGGAAGTTATTTATTATCCAATGATGGGAAAGGTTTATGAATGTAATCCATTCAGCATAATGTGTACTAATAGGCAGACATTACAAATAATGTAAATACGATGCCATAGGATTTACTCGAAAATGCCGAAGCAAAAGACAGAGGGATAGATAAAAGAATTTTGGCAAAACATCGATAATTGTCAAGTCAACTGATGAAAGTGTTGATGTTCATTATACTCTCCCATCTCACTAACATACATGAGGAGGGAGGAGAGGGATGCGACAGGAAACACACCAATTGCTCTGTGCAAGTATGAAAGCGTCACTTTGAATCTCATTATGGTGTATAATTACAAGGCACCAATAAAAAAAAAAATTAAATGAAAATGACCAAGAAAAAATGATAACTTATTTGAGTTCTATGCAAACTAGCTGAATATTCCACTTATATGAATTTTCATTTATTTTTCAAATATGATACTAAAGGTTGCTGTTTATCTGCAAAGAAAGTTTTAAAGCTTTTAGGACAGCAGAGTGGGCAAAATTTACTAATATTACCTAGTTCAAAACAGTGTGTACTGAAATATTGAGATCCACAAAGCTTGTGGCATGTACATACAGGACACTTGTCTTGTATACTATTTCAAGAAAACAGAAATTAATATACTTTCCCCCAGCACTCTCCTCTCCTGCCCCTTTGAATTATTTCTAGTACAAGTGTTCTGTATACATTTGATGGTAACTTTAAAAATAAGATCTATCAAGCCCTTTTCGAGTTAAGAAATGTAAAAGCAAAAATTCTACCATCCAATCCAGTATTTACACTCCTTAGCCTTCACTCAAGTGAGATGGAAACTCAATGCGCACAAAAACTTGAACATGTGCTTACAGAAGTTTTATTCGTAATTAGCAAGACTTGGAAGCAACCAAGACATCCTTCGTGGACAAACACGTGGTAGACATCCATACAATGGGATGTTACTCAACAACAAAAATCAGTGAGCTGTGAGTCCTGAAAATTCATGGAGGAGACTTCGATGCATGTGGCTACAGCAACGAAGCCAATCTGAAAAGGTGGCATATTGCATGGTACAACTTATAAAACATTCTGGAAAGGGAACACTACAGAGACAGTAAAAAGATCAGAAGATACCAGGATTCAGGAGGAGAGATGGGTGAACAAGTGGAGCACGAGGATTTTTAAGGCAGTAAAACTCTTCTGTATGATAATGTAATGGTGGACACATGTCATTATACACCCCCATAGTACTGGATTCAAAATGGAAAACACAGGAACGGAACACAAGATCCCATGGGCTTGGAGCAATGGTGAGAGTAGCGTGTATAGATCGAGTATTATGATTAATACCTGATTCTTCATAGCTAGGGTCATAAATTGTGTGAAATTTGATTGGCATCACAGTTAAAAGTGCCCTTGAGAACATAGCAGAAAAAAAAAAAGACAGGAAGAAACTCTCATAAAACATTAGAGTTGTTATGTTAAAACGCTGGGATTATGTGTGATTACGGCACGCCTGCCTAACTTTCATCAGGTAAATGTCTTTTTTGGAAGTTGGTCATTGATCACTTGACTGTTGAACAGTGATTCTCTGTCGAGTGCCATGCAGTCCTCAGGTGTGGTGAACATCCTTCATGTCTTGGCCTCAAATATAAAATGAGGAAATTAAGGATAGAAAGTTGCTGAGAGCCGATCATTAGCAGAACCAGACAATCCAAGACTAAGGTTCTCATTTTTTCCCTAGGGAAACATCTTAGTCTTGACTCTACTTACTGCCTTTCATTGACATCCTTGTCTTCAGATTCCTCTAGACCGTGAACAACATTCATCTGATACTTTCCTCTATCACCAGCGCCCGGCCTCCTCCCTAGTACGTAGTAGGTGCCCAAAAATGAATGAGTGCTACTAAACAGTAGCTAGGTTTGCCCTCCAATTGCATCAGCAACTCTGACTTGATGCCGCACCAACAATCGTAACCTCTTTGACAGCCAGGCTGACTTTGGCTTGTATTCTTTTAGCATCTTCCCCCAGTGCACAATATCGGGCTAGGTAAACTACCAATGACTTGATTGATGGCTGGAGGGAGAATTTAAAGCTGACAAATGTACCGATCCATTTGGCCTCATTATAGATCATTGCCTTTGAGCATTTTAAAACCTCAAGAAGTTATAATAAAGTCCAACATTGGCTGGAAATTTATTGAGTGCCGGACATTCTGCTGGGCATTTTATGTCTTATTTAGTCCTCACACCTTGATGCAGTATATTGCTGATGTCTGTATTTCTTAGTTAAGTAAATTGAGGCACAGAAGAGCTAACTAAGAGGTTCACAGCTGCTAAGAAGTGAAACTGGGATTCAAAATCAGACAATCTGGTCTCAGTGACCAAGCTCATGGGCATCCTTGTGTTGTGAAAATTCCTTACAAGTAAGATCTTCCCTCTGGCAGAATTTGCATGACAGGAAGAAGAAGTTTTCTACAGGGGACTTGGAAATTGATCATTGTTATTATTATAGTACTAGCTCTACCTGGTCTTGCAGTGCGGTTCATGGTTCCCCTATGATATAAGTTCTGCCAGTGAGCTGCCATCCTATCTGAACAAATGTTGACAAAAAGAGAGGGGAGATCGCAGCGGTAACCAATGCTGTCTTGATTCTCAAACACACAGACTCTGGCAAACAATACATCCTTCCACTCAACACTGACGCGGAGTCCAAAAATTTCTGGAGCTGGCAAGAAAATGGTAGAAGCAAAATGTAAACATTGTTGGCGCTTATAATAAATGATAGTTAATAAAACTTGAAAAGATTATAGCTCAGAAATACACTTCCTGTGTTTCCCATTATTTAATAATTTATTATATGAAATCTATTGACCTTTCCGTGGGGCTTCTTTTTTTTTCTCTCTCTCTCTGTTTCCTTCTCTCTGAGAGGAAGCTAGAGCGTTAATTATGGTTTAGCTGTTTTATTGAGCAACATTAGCATACAAATAGGACATCAATAACCAATTACAATCCTCATCTTGGAAAAGCAGGTCTCTTTCATTGCCTCTGCGACTGCTAACTCAGCCACTTAAAGGTCTTGGACACTTAATGATGATGGCATTCTAGGCTCTTCTCAATCAAGCCCCAGGGGTCTCTCTGGCTTGACATCTTGCTTCTGCCTTCTGCAGACTCCCAGGCTCCGGTTAAGCCCAGCTGGTGCTCCACTGTGAACCCAACCTGCGCTGGCCCACCTGGGCTTCTTGTCTCTGGCCCTTTCATATGCATCCTCTCCCATTTCTAATTCATTCTGGGCGTGGTGGACATGGTCCCTCCGTGCTTGAGGCTGACAAGCTGGGACAGGGGTCAGCTAACTTTCTCTCCTACAGTCCAGAGAGTAAACATCTGAGGCCCTGCAGGCCATCCACTGTCTGTCAAAAACTACTTTGTTCTCTCTCTGCAGTGGAAAACAGCACCGACAAAACAAGCAGACACGGCCATATCCGAGTGACCCTTTGTTTGCAAAAGGCAGACAGAAGGCAGGACTTGGCTCCTCGGCCATCGATTGTGACCTCTGGCTTAGAGCATGGCACTCTGGCCTTGGAGAGAGCTGGGTTAGGCATCCAGCTATTGCAACAGCCACTGCGGGGACTTCCCCAGGTCCCGCTGCTTCTCTGCATCTTGGCTTCCTCGTCTGTGAAATGGGGATAATACAGCCTCTATCAGACTCTGTTGTTGCCCTGTTAAAGTCCCTCCACGGCCTCCTGGGAGTCACTAACAGACTCCCCATGATGCATAGGGAAGGCCGAGAGAAATCTGCCTCCTTTTTCTGTCTCCTGCCCCTTCCTTACCAGGCCAGTCTTTCCCCAGCCCAGCACCTGCACACAGGCAGGGCTGGCTGCCTGGGACTCTTCTTCCTATCTGTCACCTTCTCATTCCCCTCCTGCAGGGTCTAGTTTCAAATGTGGCTTCCTCCAAGGGACCCTCTGCAGCCATCCCAACTGCACCCATGTCCATACCTGAGGGAAAGGCCACAGGCCCCTCGGTTTCTGCTTCTTGTTCCTTTCATAGCACTGACTCTGGTTCGTATCTGTTTATTTAACTCTTCGTTGTATGTCCTTCCACTAAAATCTCAGTTTCATGAGTGCCAAGAACTTCCCCATAGAGAATCTGGTGCTTAGCCCTATGTCTAGCACTAACTGATTAGCCCATGGAGAAGTATAGGTGCCATTAATAAATAAATCAATACATGTTAGTAGGGGAATGTGTCTCAGCCAAGGAAATCGCCTGCTGTTTTCTTTCTCCGTCTGTTTCCCAAGCATGGAGTCCAATGGCTCACGTTTCTTCATTTTCTTTGGCATTAGGGGTGGCTGGGCGTGGTCTCTAGAATGATTACACCAAGGACTTGTTGCATTTCGTTTGAACGTGCCCCAAATTTCCACACTGAGACCCCTCCCCCAGGATTCAAGGGCAATCTTCTTCTTCTTTCTGGGGAAATTTGTCTTCTTCTATGGTAGAACCACTTCAGACCAAAGACAGGAAAGACCAACGCATGAAAAAAATTGAGAAAACTGGATTCTAGCCCCAACTCTTTCCTATTGGCTGTGCGAACCCAGGCAATGGAAGTAACCTCTCTGATCTTGGTTTCTTCAACTGCAGCTGCAGGACATGAACCGTTTCAGCAACAGTAATCTGCCATTCTGCTAGGTGGACTCCAGCTCTGGAGCCACTGATATTGGCAGATAAAAGCAAAAAAGAAAAACTTTGCATATATCTGCTTTGTAGAAACACGCTACTTTTAGAGCAAGTAATCCAGTGCCATTCCCTCTTGGAGTGCACTCAGCAGCCAGCGTAGACGTTCCTGGGCCAAGCCAGTGCCTGAAATGATTAATTATTGTAACAGCAGAGAGGTAAATGAAGAAGCGACAGATGGCCCATGTGAAATAGTCTAGGATCACCTGCTATGAAATTAATTCCACATCTTGGAGGCTTGGGGCTCAGAGCACCATGCGAAAGAAAAAAAAAAAAAGAAAAGAAAAAAAATGACTGTTGATAAATTGTGTGTGTTTGCATGTCAGCCTCTCTGCAAACACCTAAATAATATATGTCATGTCATGTTTTCTTTCCTCCATCTCGTTTTAATACATTATCATTTATAGAAAACTGCAGGGAAATGCGGGACATCAATCAAGCCATTAATTCCTGAGATTATGCTAATGAGATGCCTGCAGCGTCTGTTTCCCAGAATAGCTGCTCCCCCAGGAAGGAAGGATGCCCCAGCCTCTCAGCAGCTCAGCCTCCCCGGCTCAGATCAGGAGCCCTCCTGCCCACCGCCGCCGCCGCCGCCGCCACTGAGGTGTCCTCTTAAAAGGGCACCTAGCACATTGGCACTGGCACAGGGAGTATTTGCCCAGCCAGATAGCAACAGCCAACAGTTTCCCTGGCAAGCTGCAGATGAAACAGAAAATGTGTGAGACACAAAGAAGAGGAAGATTGGAGGCCCCTGCTAACAAGCTTAGTCCGCCGGCAATTACAATCACCCTTCTTGCTCAAGAGCACTGTGGAGGAGGAAGTAAAAGTGAAAGAAAGAGCTTCTCAAAGAAGAAACACCATAAGCCGAGATGACAAGCAGGGACCAGGACAGCTGAGATTCCTACTCATGTGGAAGAAAATCCAGGAAATGAGGTTGGTGTCAGAGGAGAAAACCTCAATTACAGTATCTACTGTTTGGCTGCCTGTTACTACCAATGCGGTCATCCCTTTCCCCTTTTACCAACAAGGCTGAGAGGTGACTCTGGCTGGCCCAACTGTTGAATAGCTATGCTGTATCACAAACGCAGGTGTGCCCAAGGCCAGGACCTCTCTGCTCATTCTGCATTGCATGGTATAGGTATGGTCAGCCCTCCACATCCACAAGTTCCATACCCAGGCCTTCAACCAACCATGGATTGAAAATACTTAAAAGAAAATTTTATACATAAAATATGCAAGCCGGGTGTAGTGGCATATGCTTGTCATCCCAGTACTTGGTACGCTGAGACAGGAGGATCACTGGTTCGCAGCCAGCTTCAGCAATTTAATGAGGCCCTCCCCAACTTTGCAACTTTTGTTTCAAAATAAAGAATAAAAAATAGGACTGGTGTACGTGTAGCTCAGAGGTAGAATGCCCCTGGGTTCAATCCCCAGTACCACAAAAAAAAATGCAGACTTCATTATTGTACAAACAAACCAGTATAACAGCCATTTCCACAGCAAATACATTGATTGTATTAGGTATTATAAGCAATCTAGAGATTATTTAAAGTATACAGAGGGTGTGCATAGTTAATATGCAAATACTACACCACGATACATAAGGGACTTGAGCATTCTCAGATTTGGGTATCTTTAGGGAACCCAGAACCAGTCTCCCATGGAGAACATGAGACAATGGCATATTTTAAAAACTGTGGATTCAGCTGATGGTGTTTCTTTTTTTTTTTTTTTTTGCGGTACCGGGGATTGAACTCAGGGGCATTCTACCTCCAAGCTACACCCCCCAGCCCTATTTTTTATTCTTTATTTTGAAACTGAGTCTCACTAAGTTGTGGAGTGCCTCACTAGGTAGCTGAGGCTGGCCGCGAACCCGGATCCTCTGGTCTCAGCCTCCCGAATGCTGGGATTACAAGCGTGCGCCACCACACCCGGCTCAGCTGACAGTGTTTCTAAGATGCTTGAAAACAAAATCACAGGCTATGAATGGGCAACACAAGGGTGCTTGAGGTCTTGGAACAGCTCTGTGACTTGACTATATTAATGGCTCATCAAATCTATGTATGTGACAAAATTCTATAGAACTACACATCCGCACACCGACACCCAAGAGGGCAAGTCAAGCTGGTAAGATCTAAATAAACTCTGTGGATTGAACCACTGCTAATTTCCTGGTTTTGATAACATTGTGCTATAGCTTTGCAAGATGTTGCCATTAGGGAAAACTGGATGTTGAGTCCATGGGACATCTTTCCCCTTACATTTGTTTGCAACTTTGCTATAAGTTGATAATTATTTCAAAATAAAAAGTCGAAGAGACAACCTGCAGCCCATCCTTCCAAGGGAATTCCCACCAGAACTCTCCTTCACATCAGCCTTCATTTATTCCTTCCCCCATCCCTATGCTTGCCAGTTGTTAGGGGACAGAGTCTCCAGTAGTAAGAGTCACACAAGATGTTCAAACTAAAAAGGGAAGATTGTAAACCAGTCTCCCTTAAACACAACAATTTCTCACAAAGACACAAAAAACTATATGAAAAGAGAGCATATACACTAGAAAAATGCAATGTGTATGATCAAAAGAATATATGCAATCCAGAATATATAGACATATATATATATATATACACACATATATGCATGTACTCAAACATCCAGTGTATATATATATAAAGAATCCCTAGGCAATCAATAAGAAAAAGTACACAACCCAATTGAAAAAGTGAGCAAAAAAAACAGGGAAAGACAACTCACAAAAGAGAAAACACAATTGGTCAGTAATCACATATACGGGCATTCACCCTTACTGATAGCCTGGGAAATAGAAATTAAAATAATAATGATATGCCATTTCATATCGTCAGAGTTGCAGAAATTTTAACGTCAGAGACTAGCACAAGTGGACGGGAAGAAACAGAATTTCCATAGATCCTGATGGCAATGGGGTGCATTGCACCTGGCATGGGGGCAGTGCATAGCCAACCTGAAGGTGTGCACACCTATGAGCAGGCAGTGCCTCCCTGACACGCGCATCCCTAGAAACACTCACACGGTTGCACTTTTGGAAATAGCTCAGTGTCTATTGCAGGATGGTAGGTGCCGGGCCTGCATTCTTCAGCTCAGAACCATCGTGCCAGGCTCTCACTCAGCCTAGGGACACACATTTCGACAGCAATAGGGCGGTGGGCGGGAGCCAGGCTACAGGAGGTACAGCTGAAGCTCTGGTTTCTTTCACGTTGGGTCCAGGAAGTCAAACACATTTGTGAAATATAAACACATTCTCATGTTCTAAGGGCCACTGTTAAGGCATGGAGCTGAACTCAGTTAAGGACCATGCAGGAAGATGGGCATGCTGACCTTTCCTAAGCCAAGAAAGCACCAGGAATCAGAAGAGTAAAGCCAGAGGCCAGCCTGATTTGAAGCAGATGAGCAGAACAACTTGCACTGAAGTCTGCCCAGAGAGGGTGGAGAAGGCAGCTTGGAGAGATCGTGGTGAAGAGGGTGAGAAGTGGGAGTTCATGGTCAGAGGGTTCTGTTGAGCACCTAGCGAGTAGAAGGCAGGTAGGTGATGGAGCCACAGACTGGCCAACCTTTGTGCGAGGTTCTGCACTAAGTACTTTCCCAAGATTATCTTAGTAAGAATATTTTGCTCCCTTCTTTATGGAGGCTTGACGTCCAGGGAGGCTCAACAATGGGCAAAGTCATCATGGATGGATACCAGATTCAAATCCAGGCCAATCAGACCCCATGGGTCACTTTGATTGCTCCTTGTCCCTTTATTTAAAGTGGCTTCTCTTGCATCTCAGTCAACGGTATTATAATCCAAAAGACATGCCCACACAAGTTAGAGGAAGGAAGAATTATTTGTTTACAGTGTTATTTGTTTTGTTTTGTTTTGTTTTGTTTTGTTTTGGTGGGGGGAGATCTTGGAGTTTCAGTCTAGGTCAGGTCAGGTTACATCTGCTGAGCTTAGGACATGGTGGAGAGAAGTGGGGAGAGGGAGAGTGCTAGGCGCAACCCTCACATCATGGAGCCCGGAAGCAGAGAGAGAGAGCAGGGTGGGGGAGAAGAGGACCCTCTATCACCCCAAGGCCACACCCTAAGGACCCCTCTTAGCAACCAAGTCTCTCTTCCAACATTGCTACCTGGTCTCCGTGAGGGATGGGGACATTCTAAATCCAAACCCTTCCATCTTGTAAGCAATCTGTTCATCTGTGCATCTCTTGGTGACATTTTGGACCACAAGTCTAGAGTCAGAGCTGGTTGGGCAGGGCCAGTTCCTGAGTTTGAAGGCACTGACCGGCAGGATGATTAGAGATGGTCTTGGGAGGCAGATGGTTTGAGTTGTCTGTGGAAAGATCTTTAAACTCTCTGAACCTCAGTTTCTATACTCCTAACTGGGACAAAAACAACAGAATTTGTTTCATGGGAATAAGAGATAATGCAAGTTGAGTGTAGGGAGGCTGAGACGGGAGGATCACAGGTTTGAGGCCAACCTTAGTAACTTAGCGAGACCTTCAGCAACTTAAGTAGACCCTGTCTCCAAACAAAAAATAAAATAGGGCTGAGGAACATAGCTTTGAGGTAGAATGCCCTTAGGTTCAATCTTCAGGAGAGAGAGATAGTGCTGGAGTTCTGGACCTAAGCAAGAACTCAGTGAGAGCTAGGTATTACAAGTACTGTTTATCTTCTCCCCACAACAGGAGTCTAAGCTCCTAACTGAAACTCAAGCCAACTTATATTCTAAAATTCATTTTTAAGGAGAAAAGACAGCCTTTTCAATAAATTGTGCTGGAAAAACTGGATATACATACGTAGAAGAATTAGACTAGACTCCTACCTCATACCCTGCACAAAAGTCAATTTGAGATGGATCAGCGACCTAGAAATTATACTAAAAAGTTTGTAACTACTAGAAGAAAGCATACGACCACTTTCCAACATATATGGACTGGTAGAGACTTCCTCAGTAAGACCCCCAAGGCTCAGGAAATAAAACTGAGAATTAGTAAGTATGATGCCATCAAATTGAAAAGCTTCTGTACAGCAAAGGAAACAATCAAGAGTTGAAGACAGAACCTATAGAATGAAAGAAGAATTTTGCCAGCTACTCTTCTGAAAGAGGACTGATATCTATAATGTACAAAGAACTCAAAAAACTTGATACCCAATTGAAAAAGAGGCAATTGAACTGAGTAGAATCTTCTCAGAAGAAATACAAATGACCAACAAATATGTGGGGGGAAAAACTGTTCAACATCATTAACAATCAGAGAAATACAAATCAAAACTGCACTGAGACTCCATCTAACTCCAGTTATAATGGCAATCATCAAGAATCCAAACAATAAAAAAACTCTGAGGAAGATGTGGGGAAATAGAAACTCTTATACACTATTGGTGGGATTGTAAATTAGTACAACCACTACGGAAATCAGTATGGAGGCTCTTTAAAAGTCTAGGAATGGAACTACCATATGACCCAGATGTAACACTCTTTGGTATCTTGCCAAAAGAATTAAAATTATAAGACTATAGTAACATACGCACACCCATGGTTATAGCAGCAAAATTCACAATAGCCAAATTATGAAACCAACCTATCTATCCATCAGATGAATCAAGAAAATATGGTATATATGCACAATAAATTTTTACTCAGCCATAAAGAAAAATAAAATTATATCATTTGCAAGAAAATGGATGGCACTAGATGATTTTATGATGAGATCAGACAGCCTCAGAATGTTTTCTCTCATATGTGGAAGCTAGAGAGAAAAATAGGAAACAAAAGTAATTTCACTTAAATGAGGATAGAAGCCAATAGAATACTAGAAGGGGTTTGGGGGATGAAGGGAGAGAAGAAAAACGAGGTTTGAGGAAATAATGCTATAGCAATATATGAAGTTATCATTACCAACTATATATGAAGTTATCATTACCAATCTAACATGTACAGGAAGAGAAGAAGGGGAAACGGGATGAGACATGAAAGGAAATACACAAAGTGCTGTGTGCATGTATGAATGGGTCACTTTGAATCTCACTATGATGTATAATTGTATCAATAAAAGTGTGAGAATTTAAAAAGTGAATTCACTTTTAATTTTTTTAATTGACAATAAAATTGTATATATTTATCATGTGCAACATATTGTTTTGAAATACACATTGTAAAATGTCTAAATTGAACCTATTAACATTAGCCCACATACTTTTGAGGGGGGTGAAAATACTTAAAATCTACCCTCTTAGCAATTTTCAAGAATTCAAAATTGTCACCATGTTGTACAAGCACAGCTCTCTTGAATTTATTACTCCCGTCTTACTGAAGTTTTGTGTCCTTTGACTGACATCTCCCAAAGCCCCTCCCCCACAACACCACCCTAGCCTCTGATAACCACCATTCTACTCTACTCTCAACTTCCATGAGTTCAACATTGTGTGTGTGTGTGTGTGTGTGTGTGTGTGTGTGTGTGTGTGTGTGTGTATGTGTGTGTCACTGGAGATTGAACCCAGGAGCATTCTACCTCTGAGCTACACCCCAGTCCTATTTATTTATTCTATATTTTGCAACAGGGTCTCACTAAGTTGCAGAGAGCCTCACTAAGTAGCTGAGGCTGGCCGCAAATTCAGATCCTCCCGTCTCAGCCTCCCAAGTACTGGGATTACAAGCATGCGCCATCACGCCTGACTTGAGTTCAACATTTTGGATCCCACATGTAAGTGGGATCATGTAATATTTGTCTTTCTGTGCTTGGCTTATTTCCCTTAACATAATGTCCTCCAGTTTCATCCATGCTGTCAAAGCTGACAGGACACCCTTCTTTTTAAGGCTGAATAGTATTCCACATAAAAACATTTTTTCTACCCATTCATCAATTGATGACCACTTAGGTTGATTCCATATGTTGACTATTATGAAAAAAATGCTACAATGAACATGGCAGTACAAATGTTACTTCCATGCACTGATTTCATTTCCTTTGGATATAACCCAGAAGTGGGATTGTTAACTCATTTTGTACTTCTATTTCTAATTTTTAGGGAAATCCCATCCTGTTTTCATATGGCTATGTTAATTACATTACCACCAACAGTGTGCAAGGCTTCCCTTTCTCCGTATCTTCTCCAACATTTATCTTTCCTCTTTTTTGATAAAAGCCATTCTGACAGGCAGAAGGTGATATCTCACTGTGGTTTTAATTTGCATTTCCCTGATAATTAGTGATTTTGAACACTTTTGTACATATCTCTGAGTCATTTGTATGCTTTCTTTTGATAAGTGCCTACCCAGATCCTTTGCCCATTTTTAACTCTGGCTATTTGTTATCTTACTATTAAATTGCTTGAGTTCCTTGTACATTTTTTTTTATTTACCTCTTATCAGATATGTGGTTTGCAAGTATTTGTTCTCATTTCCTATGTTGTCTCTTCACTCTGTTGTTTCTGTGGTTGTGCAGAAGCTTTTTAGTTTTATGTAATCCCATTTGTTTACTTTTATATTTGTTGCCTGTGGTTTTAGGGTCATATAAAAAAAAAAATCACTGCCCAGACCAATGTCAAGAAGGTTTGCCCTATGCTTTCTTCTAGTCCTTTACAGTTTCATGTGAGCTTTAATCCATTTTGAGTTGACTTTTGTATAATATAAGACAAGAGTCCAATTTTATTCTCCTGTGTGTGGATCTTCAGTTTTCCCAACACCATTTATTAAATAGACTGTTCTTTCCCTATTATATGTTCCTGATATCTGTGTCAAAAAAGCCAAAGACCATAAATTTATGGATTTATTTCTGGGATTTCTATTCTGCTCCTTTGGACCATGCACTTGTTTTTTATGCCAGTTCTCTACTGCTTTGATTACTATATCTTCATAGTATATTTTCATGTTTTTTTTTTTTCTTTTGCAGTACTGGGAATTGATCCCAGGGCCTTAGGTATACTAGGAAGGTGCTCTACCACTGAGCCACATCCCCAGCCCATTAGCCCATTCATAGTGTATTTTGAAGTCAGGGAGTATGATGTCTCCAGCTTTGTTCTTTTTGCTCAAGATTGAGCTATTTGGAATCTTTTGTAATTCCATGCACATTTCAGGGATTTTTTTTTCTTTTTTTCTTTTCTTTTTTTTTTTTTTTTTTTTTTTTTTTTTTTTTTTTTTTTTTTTTTTTTTTTTTTTTTTTGAGAAGGAAAAAAAAAACAAAGTCATCAGAACTTTGCATTGAACCTGTATATGCTATGGGCGGTATTGACATTTTAATATTAATTCTTCCAATCCATGAACATGGAATATCTTTCAATTCATCTGTATTTTCTTCTTCTTTCTTTTTTTTTTTTTTCTGTCAATGTTTTATAGTTTTCAGTGTACAGGTCTTTCAATTCCTTGGTTAAATTTATTCCTCAGCACTTTTTTTTTTATAGCTATTGTAAGTGAGATTTGTTTTCTTGATTTCTTTTTTAGATAATCCATTATTCAAGTATAGCAATGCTACTGATTTTTGCATGCTCATTTTAGAGACAAGCTGACTTCTGTTTGTTATGCATGCCACACAATGCCAGGAACATTGCTTTCTATGTCGTAGAGGTTAAGCTACAGTGAACTGCACAAAACCAACCTAGAAAACCTGGAAATGCTCTTTCTACATCCTGCAGCTTTACGATCAGAAGTGGATGTTGTTTGAAAACTCCAGCCCCAGAACAACTAGAGCAGAACAACCTGGGCAGGTTTTCACAAAAGCTGCAAATTGCAGGAGAGTCAGAACTACAAGGCAGAGCCGAGCGTGTTGGCGCATGCTTGTAATCCCAGTACTTGGGAGGCTGAAACTGGAGGATCCAGGTTCTCAGCCAGCCTCAGCTACTTAGTGAGGCCCTCTGCAACTTAGTGAGACCCTGTTTCAAAATAAAGAATAAAAAATAGGTCTAGAGGTATAGCTCAGAATAGAATGCCCCTGGGTTCAATCCCCAGAACCACAAAAAAAAAAAAAAAAGAACTACAAGGCATATCTCTTAGGTACTATTTGGCTTTGGGTTGAGAGGGAGTGTTGATTCACCTCATGTTGGTCTAGAAAAATCTTCTGTCTTTTGTTCCTACATTTTGGAATCTTAGTAACTCATTCTGTTATAACTGGGAAAACATTTCTTTACACACACCTTCAAATGTACAGGTAAAGCAGCCTATATGTTATTTCAATGTGCCGGTTGAAGTAACAGCTGGCAAGGATGGCTGGTCTTTGGCTTATTATTACATCATAGTTGATTAATATATGGAATGTCAGATAGAAAAATGACACTGATCAGAGTATCTGGCATTTGCCTGGCTCTAGTACATGTAACATTTGACCTTAACCATAGCACTGATGAAGGTCATTGTTAGATTCACCAGACAGAAGGAGAAACTACGGTGTTCAGGGAAATAGTCACTTGACAGATATCCAGATACACAAGGCAAAGAGGCAGCTGTAAGGCCAGACCACCAACTCCAAACCAGGTTCCTTCCATGGGCCTCCTCAGGGCAACCTAATTTCAGAAAGCATTTTTCCTATCTTCCCAATAGTCTCTTTCACTTTCCTCAGCTTAAATAGCTAATTTATTAATAAGTTTCAACTTCCGCTTGAACCTCAACAATGCCTTGTTCAATTCTTGTTGGCGGGGTCTGGCCCTGCCTGATCAGCAAACAAGATGCCTTTTTCCTAGTTGAAGAGAACAAACACCCCAGGTGAGAGGTAGGCGCTCAGGATTCCAGTGCGAGTTGTGTATGAATCGCTCATGGGGTTAACTTTTCTCTGCCTTTATCATCACCAAACGGAAACCCCAGCCCTGAGCCATCTCCTCAGGTTATTGTGAAGACAAACTGAGATAACAGATGTGAAAGCATTTTGAAAATGTCACCAGCACTATACAAATTTAGGCATCATTATTACAAAGGCAATAAAAGGATTTATCACACTGATAAGTGGTGAATATGGTTTTGTGCCTTCATCGTTTCCAAGAACGGGAGTAATTGCCGTTGGCAGATGAACCCAAGGCAGTTAACCAAACCCAGGAGGATTTGGGAAAAGGCACAACTTGGCCAATTCCAAATGATTTTAAAAGACTTTGTAAAAATAAACAAGTATTCCAATATAATTAATTCCAGCTCCACCAATCCTTCCTGCTACTTGGAGCAATGTAGCTTGTTATGAAGCAATTACCCTTTGAATCTTTTTAATCCCAGCTGATCATTTTCAGCTTTAATTGTCTTGCTGGGTTTGAAAGTTGCTGCAGTTCAAATGCAGCCAATTAGCACGGGCCCCAGAGTGTGCGATGTTTTGCGTTTTGCGTGCAAAGAACACTCCTTGAAATCCCTGGTGGACTTTGTCCCCGGCTGTACCAGTAGCCACAGTTCACACCTTCAGCAGCTGCTTGGTAGAGGAAGGGCCAGGGAAGCTCAGAGAAAGCACGGAAAGAAAGCGCGCACCAGACTCAACAAAAGGGATAAAACTCTCTTGGGTCAGAACGTGGTCGGGGATGCTTGTGTAGGGAGGGAGGTCTATGTCGCTGGAGATGTTTAAGCAGAGGACATCTGGGTGGGGTGGAGGGGCAGAGAGGTGACCTTTATGATCACAGCAATCTCTCCCTCCCATGGGGATCTGGGATCCAATGTGATTCCAATACAAGGATATAGCATAGAGAGGTTAAGAGTGTCAGCCTCCAATTAAAGTATTTTTTTTAAAAATGGTGAGTAGACCTACAAAAAAAAAAGTGTCAGCCTGGGACTAGGGCGTATGGGCTCCAATCCCAGCTCTGCCATTTACTTGCTGAAAACTGTAGAAGGCACGAGGGCGCATCTCTACTGGGGTTGCTCTATTATGCTTGAGACGATTGTTGCTTAACCTCTGTGCCTCAGTTTCCTCATGTGACAAATGGTGATGGTAGTAGTATGAACTGCCTAAGGTTGTTGTGAATCGTGCATGAGCCAGCACACATTACTGGTTTAGCACAATGCCCATTGCATGAGGCCGGGTGGTGTTACCAGCATCTCCCCAGCACCTCCGTGCTCTCCTGCATGAGAAGGGCTCTTCCTGACTGTCCTTGCCCGCTGCCCTCTGCCCTCCTTATTGCTGCTGGAAGCTCTCTCAGTTGAAGTGCAACCCTGTTCCTTGGAGTCTTTCTTTCAAATTGCTCATTGTTCACCGAGTCCCCAATGCCTGTCACACAGTCAACATGTCCTGTGTCTTGCTATATGTTTTCTAAGTCAATTACCTTGCCATCTCTTAGATACTTATGGAGAGAGGTTTAAGTATTGGCAAAAGTATATCTCTAAGACTCAATTCTGCTGTGTGGCATTGGGCAAGTTGCTAACCACTCTGAACCTCCATGCCCTCAATAGAGGCAGGTAGGAATACTTTCATCGTGGGATAACCATGAAGAGCAAATGGGACTTCCTGGGTGCCTCCTCCTAGGCAGTACTGGGCACCCAGTGGGAGCTCCAGATCATCAGCTTCCTTGTCCACACCTCTATCTTCTCCAGAACCAGACAGCAGAGTTACATTGGCAACCTAGCTCCCGGGGCAGGCTTCCTCAGCCACAGACTCCGCTGTACCAACGTCCATGGGGCCGCTCCCCAGCACCAGGCGCTGTATGTGTCAGGGGCACACGAGGGGAGAAGCAAAGGTCTCCCTTTCTGTACTGGCCAGGGTTCACTAGAGTAACAGAACTCAGAACACATATATGGTAAAAGGGGATTTATCAAATCAGCTCACAATCCAAAGCAGCATAGTCCCAAGTTGCCAACCGCACGTGGAAAGCCGGAGGAACCAGCAGCTGCTCGAGCCGTCCGAGAGCTGGAGTCTCAGAATCGGAGCAAACACTAATTCAGTCCCAGTCCAAGATGGAAAGGCCAGGAAACTCTCCAGGGAAACGAGGATGAAGGTCTAGTTCAAAGATCTGAAGCCGATATCTCAGACAAGAGCAGATGCGCTTTCTTCAGGAAGAATCACGCATGCGTTCACGCGGCTTTCTCCTTTTATCCAGATCCTGCACTTGTCAGAACCATGCTGCCCACAGTCAAACCAGGACTTCCCCTTCAGCCGGCCATTACATACACCAATCATCGCATCAACACACCCAAGGTCACGTCATCTTAGATGTTTCATGATCAGGTCAAGTTGACAATCCAGACTCACCATCACACTCTCAGAGTTGGGTCTCACTTGGAAGACCCCCCAGCTCCTCAGCCAGACCACGGGGTGAACGGGAAGCTCCACTGGCCGGGGCCCTGCAAGGCCACGGGGCTACAAGTTTAGCTCTTTCCCAACCTGGGGGAAATGAGCCACACTCGTCATTTCCCTCATTAGAAGGCAGCAGTTTACGGGTACCATGGAAGTGGCCCTTTCAGAGACTAACGATGTGTGGAAAAGACGAGGCCACGTTGTCAGGGACACCCACCGGCTAAATCTAGATGACAGCAAAACTGTTAAAAGACCACATAGTTCAGACTTTGCAATCACTCCAGGGGGGTGGAACCCAAGAGTGACCTGTCTCCTGGAGCTACCTCCAGTCAGGAACCCGTTTCCCCCCTCCCCACGTCCTCCCCTCCCTCTGATGAGGGTGGGGTTTCTTTTCCCTTCATGGTGGATTTTGATACATGTTTTATCTCACCTGCCTATAGATATTGTAGGGGGAAGAAAGAAGCACAACTTATAAACTCATGTCACCATACCCCTGGGGATTGTCTGGGACACAGCTCCCAGGCCCTTTCTGAGAAGAGCCTGGCATTTGGGAAATTAGACAGAGGGAAAAAAGGGGAGAGAGGATCGGGAAGAAAGATAAAAGAAAGGTGTGAAGTAGGGAAAGAAGGGAAGGAGGGAGGAAGGGAGGAAGGGAAGGAGGGAGGGAGGAAGGAAGATTTTTATTATTACTGCATATTAATTGTATAAAATAATGAGGTTTTGTGACATTTTCATACATGCTTATAATAAACTTTGATTGTATCCACCTTCCTTATTACTGTTTCTTATCCCTCCTCCTCCCCGGTCTCTTTCCCAGCAGGAAGTTTTTATAAAAGTTAAATATATACCTATCATAGGATCCAGCCGTTCTTCTAAATATTTACCCAAGAAAAGTGAAAACGTACATCTTTACAAAGACTTCTACATAAAATGTTTATAGAGACTTCGCTTACAATCCCCCAAAACTGAAGCAGCCATATGTCCATCCCTCCTAGATAAACAACTGTGGTATGTCCATACAATAAAATGCTACTCAACAACAAAAATGAGTAAATCTTTAACAGTGTGGATGAATAAAAAATAAGTATGCTGGGTAAAAGATACTGACACCCCCCCCAAAAAAATGGGTTTGCACTGCATGATTCCATTTCTATAAAATTTTGATAATTTTGAGCTCTCATGGGGAAGGGAATGTGGCGAGAATAGATCATCAAGGGACACAGGAGGTTCTTGGGAGTGATGTATATGTCTGTCTTCTTGATCTTGGTGATGGATTCATGGATGTATACATATGTACAAACTTATCAGATTGTCCACTTTGAATGTCAGTTTATTGTATGTCAATTCAACCTCAATAAAACTGATTTAAAAGGAAGACGCCTGATATCCTGAGCAAGTGTTTGATGAGGCAGGAAACAAGACGAGGAGATAAAGAAGCAGGGAGACCTGGATCCCAGCTACCTTCTCAGAGCACAGAAATTGCTCCCCAATTACTTTATTGCCCAGGATTGGACTTTGATCTGCCAGAGTTAAAGAAGATGGAGAATAGATTGAAAAAAAAAAAAAATACTGAGAAGCAACGGACATGCAATAGCCCTAGATCCAACTTCAAGTCTGTATGCAAAGCTAGTCTACTCAGAGAGGCATATCATTAAAAGCTCGTGGGGGCTTACTTAGAAAGGAGCACACACATAAACAGGAGCTTAAAACAGAGCCAGTAACTGGAATGACAAGATGCGAACACATTTAAATCCAACCAAATGTTTGGCTGGAAGCAATCGCTAAACCTACGGTACTGCCAATGTGTCAGACAGTGGCAGCTGGAGACTTCCGCTGGGGACACACGAATGCAAGTGGAGAAACCAAACGGGCCCCGGTGAGGATGTGGGATGCGACCCAGCTGCGAGGCAGCAGGGAAGATGGCCAAGCCGCCCGTTGACTCGCTGCCCAGGGGCACCTCGGGAATGGCCAATGGCCGCAGCATCTAGTGCTGCAGGACTAGCAGGTGGACCCGGGCTCACTGCGTCCACCTGCGTGCAGCCGTCAGTCTGGAAATGAAGAAGTCATGAAAGGAGGGATTGTCCCCACCATTCCAGTTTTCACAACTATTTACTGCAGTGAGCCCCTCTTAGAAGGTTCTGAGAGGCGGCCTCGGGTGGGGGCCAGAGCCAGGCTCCCTGGCCAGAGTCCTTCTGTCTCCCCATTCCCAGAAGTGTGACCTCAGGTATGCTGCTGAGACTCTCAATGTCCTCATCTGTAAAAATAAGGTCACGAATGACCCCACTTCGTTGTGGTTACTTAGCCAGCTTTCCACCAGACGTGCAGACTCAATAGGATGTGCAGAGAGGCAGGCGAGGAGGTAGTTAAGCAACTGACTCCTGAGCTAGAGGTTGGCATATCCACAATCTGTAGGGTAGACCAGCAGGCTGGAAACCCAGGGAAAAGCTGCAGTTCAAAGCTAAAAGCCATCTGCTAGCAGGACTCCTTCTCCCTTCAGGAAAGTCCTTCTTGGTCTCCGAAGGCTTTTAACTGGTTAGATGAGGCCTGCTCACATTATGAATAGTAATGGGCTTTACCCGATGACCCCTGATTTCAGCATTCATGAGTTCATTCAGCATTTGCACTTGTTACGGTAGCTATCTGCCTTAATAACAACAACAAAAAACAACCCTGAAAGCAGAAATGAGTATCTTCGTGTAACAATTTAGGTCATTCATACTACTACAGATTCCTAGCACTTGGTAGGAGCTCAATAAGTATTTATTGAATACATGAATGTCTACTGTTTTCCTGCTTGTTACTGGCTTCTAGGATCTTTGCTAGTGACATCTCCTACCTCGCCCCAAAATAAACACCATCTTCATTTTCTCCTTCAGCCAAGGACAGGCAAGTGAGCAAGTCCCTCTGACACCAAGTTCAGTGCTACCATGGCACAAAGGAGTCCATGCAGTTAATTAACCATGTGGCAGCCGCTGTGTCATTCTTAAGCAATGGGTATTGTAAATTCCAGAGGGGGGAAAAAAAAGGTGTTATGTAAAAAGTCACATTTTATCATGAACTTCCTCCACGGTTATCTATTTACTTTTCAATCGCACTTGACTGTGTTTGAACTTGTCCCTGATCTCTTAGTCACTCAAAACACAAACACTTCGCACAGCAAGTTTGCCTCCAGTAAGATCCACAGGGCAGAGGCACTGGGTGTTTTTCTGAGACACACTTTCTCCACCTGTCGCTCCCTCACTGGGCTTAGCTGTACCCACACCTCCTTTTGAAATGCTGTGTATATCTCATCCTGCTCATCCCTTAAGCTGATGTCTTTCAAGAAGGATTTCAAGGGAAATACATCTTGAACAGCGTGTCCACCCTCGGCGCTGTCTTTGATTAGGTATGTTTAATCAGCCATCTCTCTCTTCTACCATCCTCATCACCGTAACTACCCAGTCTCCCAGAAAACCTCAACAGACCAGCCTGGCAAGACCATGATGATCAGCGCCTTTCAGAGATGAGATTCCACCCTCTAATTGCTCCAAATCGCATTAGGAGCAGCAGAGGAGAAGAGGCAGGCAGGGAGGGAGGCAAGGAGGGAGGCAGGGAGACAGGGAGACAGGGAGGCAGGGAGGCAGGGAGGCAGGGAGGCAGGGAGGCAGGGAGGCTGGGAAGCTAGAAGCCCCCTGGCCCTCTGAACTCCAGGGCTGGAGCCTCATTAGGAACAGAGGAAGAACAGCTGCTGAGCACCGCATCCTTGGAAGTACAATCTCTGTTACTGTCGCTGTTAAATCTGCTTCCCTGGATGCTAATTCCCAAAGACCAGCCAAGAAGTTAAGACTCCACAATTTTATATTCCTGATAATCAACCATGCAGTTCTCATGCAATAGCCAAAAGGACTTTTTTTTTTTTTTCTTTTCCAGGTTTCTGTTACTAGTTGACCAGTGTCTTCTCAAAAAGACCTGTGGCCAGCCAGGCATGGTGGCGCACGCTTGTAATCCCAGTACTTGGGAGGCTAAGACTGGAGGATCTGCGTTCACAGCCAGCCTCAGCTACTTAGTGAGGCACTCTGCAACTTAGTGAGACCCTGTTTCAAAATAAAGAATTAAAAATAGGGCTCAGGGTGTAGCTCAGAGGTAGAACGCCCCTGGGTTCTGGGTTCAATTCCCAGTAAAAAAAAAAAAAAAAAGACCTGTGGCAGCCCTCACACCCAGGACCAGTAAATGTCACCTAACTTGGAAATTGGTTCTTTGTGAATATAATTGGGTTAAGATGAGGGAATTTTGAATTAGGATGGGTTCTAGTCCAATGTGGCAGGTGTCTGTATGAGAAGAAAAGAGACACAGAGACAGACAGGCAGGGGAGACCTCATGAGAAGACAGAGACTGAAAATGACACATCTACAAGCCAAGGGAGGCTGAGGATTCCTGGCAACACCAGAAGCTGAGGAAGGTGGTGAACCAGTTCACCCTGGAGCCTTCAGAGGGAGCAGGGCAGGGCCCTGGTGACACCTTACTCTTGAATGTCTGCTCCAGAACTGTGCGAAAGGACATTTCTGAGAGGTTACGCCACCCCATTTGTGGTACTTTGTTATGGCTGCCCCCAGGAAACTAATAATGTCACCAAGCTACTCTCTCCTGCCTTTGTAGCTTTGCCTGTGGCAATCTCTCTGCCTGTGAGAGCCCAACATCCTCTTCCCAACCCACGTCAGGCCTCAAGATCCTGAGCTTGGACTCCATGACCTCTGCTTCCCCCAACACCTAACTCTCTGCAGTTCCACAGGGTGCATTCTTTTGTTTTGTTTTGGTGTGTGTGTGTGTGTGTGTGTGTGTGTGAGAGAGAGAGAGAGAGAGAGAGAGAGAGAGAGAGAGAGAGAGAGAGAGAGACTGGGGATTGAACCCAGAAGGCATTCTACCTCTGAGCTATACCCCATCCATCCCTATTTTATTTTTATTTTGAAACAAGGTCTCACTAGGTTAATGAGTCTTACTATTTGCTGAGGCTGTCCTCAAACCTGCAATCCTCCTGTCTCAGCCTCCCAAGTGCTGGGATTACAAGCCACCACGCCTGGCTTGCAGGGTACAGGGTACAATTGGTTGTTTTTCTTCACTCGCAGGACTGTGTCTTGGTTAGTTTTGAATGTTCTGCACAGAGCCCCTTGTTAGACATTCAATAAATGACAAAAACCGAGCAGGAAGAAGCCAGATGGGGTGGCTTATGAAGATAGAGAGATGAACAAGAAATAGACCTGGCCGGGGAGACATATAGTAATTTCAAAAGAGAATAGCCAGAAGGCTGACGTAGCTTAACACCATAACTCCGTGTCCGATCTGCTGACACATTCGGCTTGCTTACACTCCAGTTTTCACACTATGAACCGCTTCATAAAGGGCAAAGACCACGTCCTCGCTCAGCAGAGCATGGGAGGAGACGTTACTAGAAAGCTTGGGGTAAGTTGATCCGTGGTTCTAGTGAACTCTTCCTATTAGTAATGTAGCAAATGAGTGAATCACTTCTACTCAAACCCAGGATAGCAAGGAGCCAACACCAGGACACCCAGGTAGAATATTCATTCCTGTGGATCCTTCTCGACTCATCTAAGGTTTTGGCTCCTTGGGGAAACCTCCCTGTGTTCCCTGCTTCCTCCAGCAGGATGAATACCCTCGTACCTGGACCTCAGCGTACACTGCTGCGTCATCTGTGCATTTATGTCAGAGTCCAGTTTTGCACATGAGCTAGCTGCCTGAGGATGAGGTCTGAGGATTTGCCCTTGTCAAATCTCCAGGATTTGACACATTGACTGGTCACATATAGATACCCTGGAAGGCTCTAGTGAATCAAACTCACCTGGATCTAGGAGAAAAAAAAACAATTCTGCAAGGTGAAGATTTGAAAACCTCCACCTGGCCCTCAGCACAAGTAAATTTGCTTTGGCAAACCCAGCCATCCTGAAAATCACAGGGCAGCTAAAGAGATACATTTCCTTTGTCTGAGCCACCAGACAGAAATGACAGCCAGCTTTCACCAGTCTGAAGTTACCCACCTGTGTGAAATTTCATTTCCCACAAAAGGTGGGGGAAAATTACCTGAGTCATTTTTGACCCATCTGTGGTCTCCAGTTACTTAAACATCTCCCACAAAGAGATGACCCATCACATGCAGGTTCCCGATTTAATAGATTGGCCATTGACCAGATAAGTCATCCTATAAACCCTCCTGCTTGGCCTTGACCCAGATCTCTACCTTCCTGCAGGGGCCTGATTCATGTCCCATGACACCTGTCAGCAGGGCTGATGACCTGGTTCCCAGGGAAGGCCAGGGCAGCCTCCTCCAAGAGCAAGGCGGAAAGGCAGGACCGAGGCGCAGCCCAAGGCCAGCGGGGAGGGAGGTTTCCCTGGAAGACAGACGTAAGCACAGCTCTGGGCATACACACTGGCTGTTTACCTGGGAGCCCGGCACGGTGTGTTGCAAGACCTCCTTCAGAGGGCTTGCAGCCTGAGCGTTTGTTACTCAGCAGCAGCCTGGCTGAGCCCAGCCCCGGGGTGAGCCTGCCGCACCCAGGTTGCACCTTTTACCCCGGGAACTCGCCTGCGGCCAGTTCCTATAGCAGCTGCCAAGGGAGGCTGGCCTGAAGCTGCTGGGGGGAGGCGGGGCTTGCCCGGAGCTGCGGCCTTCCTGGGACTTGTTTCCATCCTTCTTCTTTGTCTACTTTCCTTTTTGCCAGTGTATGCTGGGTGTGTCCTCAAACAGGGCTTTACAAAGGGAAGATCAAGTAGACCTCTGCAACAGCCTCCCAGCCCATCTCTCCCTTGCCCCAAATATTCTTTCTTCCTGACACTCCAGAGAGGGTGTGGAGAAGGCACCTTGGAACCTCTTACTTGCCTTCACAAAGCCTTCCAAGGGTTTGCTATTAGCAGGACGGGCACCGTCCTACCCAACCTTGGCCTCTGCAGTCAGACCTTCCTCCACACTCGACACACACCAGGGAGCAAGTGGGGCGCGGTGACCCCCAGCACCTCCATCAACAACATCTCCACTCTGATGAACGCTGTGGACCATTTGCAGATCTTTTCCAGCGGGCTGTGCAAATGCACCTTTACAGAGTCCCTCAAACCCCCGGGTGCACCCAGCAGCCCCTCCCACAGGATGCCCAGAACCATGCTGTCCCACGTCCTCATCGGGTTTTAGACTCTACATTAGAGGCTGGCGCAGTTCCCCAGACACACCATGTTTGATTTTTTTTTTTTTTTTTTTTAACCAAATAATGATATTTCTGAAGCCAGGCACTGGCAGTCCCACTGGGGATCAGATAGGCACAGTCTTCTCGGATTCCCCAGAGAGGAAGTGGCTGTAGATCAGCCGGTCTTTGCGTGGACCCTTCCCTCTGCCTGTGATGCCCTTCTTCCTCTGCTCCCACCCAGAAAGCTCCAGACTCTGCCCAGTCGCCAAGAAGCTCCAGACTCAGTCCTCTGAGTCCTCATCGTGGTGCTTTTTGGTTTTGTTCTTGTTTGTTGTTGTTTGGGTGTTTTGTTTTGGTACTGGAGGTTAAACCCATTCTACCTCTGATCTACACCTCCCCAGACTTTTGTATTTGTTATTTTGAAACTGGTTCTCACTAAGTTGCTGAGGTTGGCCTCACTCCTATGATCCTCCTGTCTCAGCCTCCCAAGTACTGGGATAACACGGGTGTGCCACCACATCCAGCTTATTTGTTATTTCGAAGCAGGGTCTCACTAACTTGCTGAGGCTGACCTTGAACTGCAATCCTCCTGTCCCAGGAGGACACTCCACCCTACCTGGCTATCATCCTGTCCTGATGGATGTACAAAGGTCTCTTTTGCTGAGCGTGTTCCCCCAAGAAATGAGACCTCTTTAATAATAAGAATCACATTATCTCAGCTCTCTATCCTCCTGGTGTTCGCACAATAAATATTGTGGGCCTTTTGAATCTCTTCCAAACTTAGCCCCTCTTAGTCCCATCCTTTGGACTCCTCTTGCCAGCATGGAAGCCCCAGACGTCGACGGCAAACACTCCTGCTCTCCAAGCTTGCGGTCCTGTCCCCTACCCTCTAATCCACCTGCAGCATAGATCCAATCACAGCAGCCCCAATTCAAAATCCGCCCGTTTCTTCTCTTCGGCTCTCAGCAGGTTTCCCTGACCCTCTGCCAGATGCAGCATCCTCTCTCGCTCTGCACTTCTGCTTTCTATTTCCCTGGCATTTCTCACCGATGGAGGGCACTGCATTGGTCGATAGGCTCATCTATCGGCTATCTATTGTCTGTCGCCCCCACTCTGTGCCTCAGCGGTCTTCTGCTTACCCCAGGCCAGAGGTGCAGCAGAAGCCTCCTAAGTAAGGTGCTCTGGAAGCCAGTTTTCTGTGCTTCAGGCAGCACCTGAGGGATCCGGGGGCGGGGGTTTGGAGATCAGGCCCCAGCTCCCCTTTCTCTTCCGGTGCTGCTCTGCACCTGGGAGAGGATGTGGCCAAGGAGCCGAGGGGACCGAAGGAGCCCACACGTGGCTGACCTGGCACCTGCCGAGAGGCTCATTCCTGAGCCCTGTATCAGCACGCGGGACGGCTCCCAAGGGAGGAGATTCGGACAGACAGCGTCACACTCTGGCAAAAGCTCCCACCTCAAGCCATTTCCAGCAAAACACGGGGCAACCGGAAGGGTAAAGACTTGGCCGACTAACCCTTGTCTACGTCCTTATCAACCATGAGCCTCCTCTGCTTGATGTCCCTTAAGAGGCCCTGTTGCCTCTTTCCAGAGGCCTTCCTGGGCTGCAGACCTTCCCAGACATGGCTCCTGGCTCTCACTCCACCGGGTCTCTCTCGCTGCAGCCCTGCTCAACCCTGTGTCGCCCCCAGTCTGCCATGCTCTCATGAGCCTCCAGCTTTGTTTCCAAGGGCCCTTCTGCCTGGACCCCCCTCCTTTGCCTCTGAGCCTTGGTACATAGGCCCCACTTGTCTTTCAAGCCTCAGCTCAAAAGACATCAGGTCCCTGAAGTGTTTCCTGACACCTCCACCGATTTGGCCACCATTAGGTACAGATTTTCTCCTTGACGCCCCGGCCCCGGCACGGAATCTATCATGGCATCTGCAGCATTTGACTCCACTTCCAAAATGTGAAAAGAGCTTTCCCTCCAGAGCAGAGAAGCAGGTCAACTGCAAGGCCATTAGTGTCACTTCCTGGCTCAGGGGCCTCCGTCGGCCCCCAGGCCACCCACAGTCAAGGTCAAAGTCCTTCCCCTGGCCCAAGAGACCCTACACCATCTGCACCCCAACGCCCTGCCCATCTGTTAGCCCCTGAACTCAATGCCTTGAATAGTAGGGACCAAATTTTTTGTGGAGGAGGTGGGTGGGGATTGAGCCCAGGGGAAGTCTACCTCCAAACTACAGCCCCACCCTATTTTTATATTTATTTGGAAACAGGATCTCACTAAGTTGCAGAGGGTCTCGCTAAGTTAATGAGGCCAGCTTCAAAGCAAGGATCCTCCTATCTCAGCCTCCCAAGTACTGGGATTAAAGAAATGTGCCACCATGTCTGGCAGGAGTGAATATTTTATGAATGAAGGGATGGATGGATGGATGGATGGATGGATGGATGGATGGATGGATGGAATCTCTAGTATCTAGTATCTTTTCTGGTACATGATAGATCTGCCCCTATGAATATTTCTTGGATGGATGGATGGATGGATAGATAGATGTATAGATGAATGAATGGATGGATGGATGGATGGATGGATGGATGGATGGAATCTCTAGTATTTAGTATCTTTCCTGGCACATAATAGACCTGCTCCTATGAATATTTCTTGGATGAATGAAAGAAGGGAAAGAAAGACAAAGAACATGGCAGGTGGAGTAGTTTATACTGTGCATTCATTACAACTGCTTATATCTGACTGCCTACCACTCCTGACCATGTGCTTAGGAAGCAGCCAGAGAGGCAGTTTGAGACCATGGAAGGTGCAGACTTTGGAAATGGGCGCATAGTGATGGGTCCTGCTGGCTCTGACCCTTGGCGGCTGGGAGACCCCAGTTAAGTCTCTGATCTAAAGTGATCCTCCTCAGGCTTTGCCAGGGACTCAGGTGCTACCCCTGTTTGCACCTGGTGTGCCAGGGTTACCCCTCTCACGCTCAAAACATTCCACTTTAAACAGTAAAGTATGTGGTCCCACAATGCTTAACCCTGTGGCCTTTGGTTTCCTCATCTATAAAGAAAACAATACTTGTCTCCAAAGAACTATTATAGGATTGTATCCCATGCTTTTGCTGTGTAAAATAAATTAATTAATTTATTTTAATTTCCCAGAGCTGGGGAATCTGAGCATGCCTTAGCCGGGTGACTCTGCCTGGGGCTCCCTGTGCCCCTCTAGGGCTCCGTCCTCCCCAGCTGGGTGGGGCTGGGGAATCTGCTTCCAAGCTCGTACCTGGCAGCTGCAGCTTTCTTGCTGTGTGGGTTTCTCCTCCGGGCTGCTCCTGACATGGTTGCTAGCTCCTCACTGCGGAGGGATCGGTCCAGGAGAGAAAGGAAGGAAACAATACGGAAGACGCAGAGACTTTCAATTTCGAAGTGGCAACCCATCACTTGTGCCACACAGACCCACCCCAGTACCATGGGGGAGGGGACTGTGTAAAAGTGAGTAGGAGGAGTACTGCTATACCGCTTGGAAAGTCCCCGGCACACGGCAGACCCATGGTCAGCACTGGCTACTTCAGAGCTAGGTCAGCAAACAGGAGTAGGCAGCTCTGGCAACTTTCCCGTGCCAAAGATTGACAAGCTATATTTAAAATAAATTAATTAATTTGACAAGCTATGTGTGGGGGCTGGGGATTTGTTTCTTTTGGGTACTTTTGGTTGGTTTGTTTTTGTCTTACTAGGGATTGGACTCAGGGGTGCTCTACCACGAAGCTACTCACTCATCCCTTTTTATTTTATGTTGATACAGGATCTCACTAAGTTGCCCAGGCTGGCCTCAAACTTGTGAATCTTCTGTCTCAGCCTCCTGAGTAGGTGGGATTAAAGATGTGCCCCACCAGCCCCAGCTGCTGTGTTTTGCTTTTTTTATATTTGTTTGTGCTTCTGCTTTTTTGTGATGGTAGTGATTGAACCAAGGGGCATTCTACGTCTGCACTACAACCCCAACCCTATTTTACTTCTTATGGGGAAACAGAGTCTTGCAAAATTGTTGAGAGCCTCGCTAAGTTGCTAAGTCTGGCCTCAAACCCGAGATCCTCCTATCTCAGCCTCCCAAGTATTTTACCACCATGTGCCACAATCCCCAGTTACTGTTTGTTTTTTTGTTTTGTTTTTTGTTTGTTTGTTTATGAAGGTTCAGTTCAGTTCAACAGATAAATGTTATATATCTATTACTTGGTAATATGTCCTCTAAGTCAAGCACATTGATAAATAATTATTGAATTGTCCCAGATCTCTAAATTCAGTATACAGATAACCAAAAATGGACTGTTTTTAGGTTTAAGACTTTTCTTTACTCTTCTGCAGTCTTAGCATGTCTCTCGAGTCTCACTGTCAGAAGCATTTGATGTTTACCGCTAAAATGAACGACTAGAGGGTGGGGATATATGCACTGGGAGAGCCCGTGCTTGGATTCAACACTCAGCACCAAGAATTAAAAAAAAAAAAAAAAAAAAATAAGAAATCCAAGACACACAGAGTTTTCTGAAGTCGATACACAAATTTGCACTCATCTGCATGCTGCTCAGGTATATGTAGGTGTTGAATTCCAGGCTGCAACTCCAACTGTGTAAGAAGATGAAATTAAGCCAGAATCTGATAGTGCTATGGCGGAGATAATCTTATTGATGCTAAAAACTGTAACTTTTTATGAGTGTACAGATTCCACCCAAAATGTGAGCTACACCCACGGCCTCCACCATCACCACACTGATCCAGGTGATCATTTTAAATGACTGTCACGACCTTCCAGCTGGCCCTCTAATTTTATCCGGGCCAGTCTATTCTCAGCACACTGTCCGGAGTCACCCATTGAAACCGACTCCTGCTGTCTGAGGGCTTCGATGCCCTGGCCATATGCATTCTGAGTTCACCTGTACAAACCAAAAAGGTCCAGCACTCTCTGCCCCATAGCCCTTTTCCTTTCTTTTTTCCTTTGTTTAATTTAATTTCTTAAGCTGACACATAAAAATTGTACCTACTAATGGAACACTGTGCGATGTTTCGATCCACCCATGTGCTGCGTGATCAGATTAAACCTACCTCCTCAAACATTTGCCACGACTGAGTGGTGAAGACTGTCTAGACCCTCTCTCTTTGAGATACGCAGTTACCGTCCATAGTCACCCTGCTGTACAAGAGCAACCCGAGCGTCTTACTCCTCGCAGCAACTAACACTCACAGAGCCCTTGTTCTGGCCGGGAGAGCTCACACAGCCAAGCACGGGGCAGGCAGGACATGCAGATGGCTACGGCCCCTCAGCCGTGGATGGCTGGGGAGGAAGGGAGATCAGCTCACCAGGCCCCTCAGCCCTCAGGGTGACACCATGAAGGCAGCTCCATTCTGTTCCCCAGGGGTTCTCTTACTCAGGATCTGCTTCTGGGTGAACCTCCAAGACAAAAGGCCTCCCCTGTTGGAAGAAAGGGCCAAAGCCTATACCAGGACCACTGAGGCCCTATACATGCTTCCCATGGTACTCTCCCTCCTGTTCACTCCAGCTGTGGTGGCTTCCTGGCTGTTCTGGAACATTCTGAGCATACCTCCATTCAATAGCTCTGTTCCCGTGAGCGCCTTTTCCCAGCATGTTTAGCTGTTGTTACATGGATATGTGTTCGTGGCCACCACCTGCACCGCTGACCCCTCAGAACAGGAGACAAACTCAACCGAGGAAGTGCTTAATCCAATGCTCCATTTCCAGTAACTAAAATAGTACTGGACACTTTGCAGATGCTTAATAGAGACTTGCTAACTTTTTGAATTAATGATGACATGTGTGAAACCTGATTAGGTCCAGTAAAAATGCTTGTGAAATATGGCCCCAAGACCTCATTAGTACCTCTGCAAAGAACTTTTAATCCAATCCTTTCGCTTCCTACATGATAAGGACCAGAGAGGGTAAGATGTTGCCTAATATCACACAGCTCCCTAGCCACAGAGCCAGGAGTGAATAAATGCTAGTTCCAGGTGGGTCATGGACGAGAAAAACCAGCCGGACTAGGTTGAATGCCAGGTGAACTTCTTGACGATTCTTGGCTTCTAAAGAAGCAGGGCAAATGTCTTCATCTTTCTGAGTAGCAGTTTTCTTCTCAGTAGAATGGGACAGTGCATCCATTTCAATAAATTCTGACGATTATATAAAATGATGATTGTAAAGGCGCTTGGAACACGGTAAGTATTCGATAGGTGTTCACTCGATCCTGGGAAGCACTAACTTGAAGGTGTGCAGAAGAGAAAAGCCGGTCCAATTACAACAGCAGCACTTTGTGAAGACTAGCAATGTCCCGGGCTATGACACTTCATGGGCCTTATTTCATTTAATCCCCACAACACCCTCCGAGCTTGGTTCTAATTGCTCTCCATTCTGCAGCTGAAATAACGGAGGCTCAGAGAGGGTTTCTAACCTGCCCAGGGTCACTCACATGCACTGCCATTGCGCTGAGCCCAGGACCACTGAGCTACACTGCTTAAAAAGCAATAGTTGTTATGTCCTTGGAGGTTGTTTGTTTATTTGTTTGTTTTGATGGTGCTGGGGATGGAATCCACCGGTGTTCTGCCTCTGACCTACACCTCCAGCCCTATTTTATCTTTTATTTGGAAACAGGATCTCACCAAGTCGCTGAGAGCTTCACTAAGTGGCTGAGGCTACCCTTGAACCTGTGATCTTCCTGTCTCTGCCTCCCAAGTACTGGGATTACAAGCATGCACTGCTGCACCCAGTACTTGGAGATCTTTTTAATCTCAAAGATTGTGAAATATAAAGGACAAAATCTGCTTCCCAGCAGGCTCAGGCTCAAGGCCTTTCCCAAGTCTGATGACAGCTCGCCCTTAGAGGTCTCTGAAGAAGGAAACTCCTTCCACTGCACTCCTGGGATGCTGCAGGGTCTCCCAGTGCTAAAATCCAGTTCACCATCATAAAATCTCTTCTCTAACTAGGTAAGAAACTTCCCTTTGAAAAATAAAGTCATAGTCGGGCATGGTGGGGCATGCCTGTAATCCCAGTACTTGGGAGGCTGAGATAGGAGAATTACAGGTTCAAAGCCAACCTCGGCAACTTAGTGAAATCCTTAGCAACTTAGAGAGACCCTGTTTCAAGGTAAAAAATGAAAAGGGCTGGGAATATAACTCAGAGGTAGAATGCCCTGGCTTCAATCCCCAGTACCAAAAAAAAGAAAAGTCAAGAGTTTCTTGGAATGGTTTTTAGACCTACAGCATCAGTTTCCTCTGGAAACTTTAGAAACTCAGAATCTTAGGTCCTACCCAAGATTTCTGAAATCAGAGCCCCTGGGAGAGCCAGGCATAGTGACACATGCTTGTAACCCCAGTATTTGGGAGGCTGAGACAGGAGGATCGTAGGTTCACAGCCAGCCTCAGCTGCTTAGTGAGGCCCTCTACAACTTAGTGAGACCCTGTTTCAAAATAAACATAAAAAATAGGGTTGGGGCTGTAGCTTGGAGGTAGAATTCCCTGGGTTCAATCCCTAGTACCAAAAAAAAAAAAAAAAAGAAAAGAAAAAAAACCCTGGGTTCAGGTAGGGAGTAGCCCCCTCCTCTGTTTCGGGGACCCCTCCAGGGTTATTTTCTTACCTACACTGAAGTGCAGCTGCCACTGCCTGAGCCTGAGAAGTACTCTCCATTCGCCCCACCCCTTTCTCCAAAGGAGCTCGCCAATAAATCACAGCTCCTCTTGGCCTTTAAATGTCAAGGATCCTGAGCTCAGAGAACGTGGACCTCCCCTGGAAATTCCATGCTCAAGCTTTGGCCCTGGGCGTGTAGAAGCCCCAGCCCAGGCCAGGCCTCTGCAGCCCGCTGAAAACCCACAGCTTCTCGGAAAGGCACCTCCCTTTCCCTTCGAAATACAATAAAATTCACGTTTGGAAAGGGAAAAAAAAAGAAAAACAGACCTAATAGGGAAACAGCCTCCTCCAAATGGCACGAGCTGGCTTTGGGGAGGGAGAGGGCTGAGCCGCAGGGACTCCGGGGGCCCAGGCCGCCTCCGAGCCAAAGTTGAGCCGTAAGCACTCCCAGCGCGATGGCCTCGTTTGGAGCTGCTCGGCCACTTCAGTCATATAAAGAGCGATAAAGGAAGACAAGGGCGAAATAACCTCTAAATAAAAGATGAGGTAATTTTGAAGGCACATTAGGATTTTATGTGTATTATGGCTTGTGGGTTTTTATTCAAACCTGGGGAGGGCCGGCTGCTCGCCTGCGAGGGGCTATCACCCTCATAAAGCGCCCTGGTCGCCATGCTTGGGGGCCGGGCAGGGCTCCCACTTAGGTGGTTTAGAGAAAGCCTGGGGAGAGAGAGAAGCTACTCGTCATGGTCCCCTTGGCCTGGGTTTTATTGCACCAGGCGTTGTCACAAGAATAAAAAGGAAGCATCCTGTGTCTGCCGTTGTCTCAGGCTCACATCCCCCAGGGGGAAGGTTGGACTGAACCCTCAACAGGACAAGAGAGACCGTCCTGAAATGAACTGGGGCTGGCTGAAGCCTGGGAGCAGCCCTGGAGGATGGAGAAGGGCGTCACTTTGCAATTCAGACGGGGGCGCCCTGCAGCATCCACAGGCCACAGGAGCCTGGAGGAGGACCAGAGGCCCCTGTGCAAGGGCCAAGAGGATTCAGGGCAAAGAAGGCCAGCCACACGGGCTGGGCGTGGTGGTACATGCTTGTAATCCCAGCATTTGGGAGGCTGAGACAGGAGGATCTGGGTTCGCAGCCAGGCTCAGCTACTTACTGAGGCTCTCTGCAACTTAGTGAGACCCTATTTCAAAATAAAGGGGAAAAAAATAGGACTAGGGGTGTAGCTGGGAAGTAGACTGCCCCTGGGTTCAATCCCCAGTACCAGAAAAAAAAAAAGGCCAGCTACCATTTTTTGGTTTTTTTTAGTTTTTTTCCTTTTTAACAATTTTTTCTTAGGCAGCTCAAGATAGCAAGGAAGTCTAGCTGTCCTGAAAGACAACTGCCCTGAAACAAACTAATTTTGCTGCCTTTATTTCTCAGTTATTAAATTAAGAATTTGCCAGCATTTCACCAAGGCTCCCAGCATCTCTGAAAACTTAGTACTGGTCCTCTGTAGTGAACTAGGGGCTTTGCTAGCATAACTGCAGTACCATACAAAATGAAACTGGCTCCTGAACATCTTACCAGAGGCGCAGAGGAGTGAGGATCCAGTGCTGGGCTCTCTGACTTCAGAACTCCTGCTCTACCTGGCAAATGCTTTGGTAATATTAGCTGTGTGTCACTAACCTGCACGGAGTACTGTTCCCACGCCGGGCCCAGGTCTCCAGGCTGGAGAGAGTCTCACTTCATTCTCCCATAGTAGGTAATGTTGATAGTCTGCTTGACTAATGAGGAAATCAAGGTCCAGAGAGGTAAATAAATAGTCAAGGTCACTAGGAAGCAGAGGATTCAGGCCATGCACCACAAGGGGACATACATACACACACACACACACACACACACACACACACACACAGGAACCATATTACATGGTTGGTGGTTTTTATATTGTCGGTGTGTTTGCAATGCCTGCTCTGTACGGAGCACCATGGCGGGGAAATGGAGGGGACAGAAGTCTGCCAAGCTGCATCCCTCCTGGTCCTTGTCTTCAGAGCCTGGTGAGGCAAACAGATGCCTGCTTGGATGGAAGGGAAGGGGCCACAAAGTATTAGCACTGGGGTCTTCTATTGGCAGTAGGGTCTCTAGAAGCCTGTCTCCTAGGAGGTGTCAATGGGCTTATTCCTAAAAAATGCAGAGACACAAGCAAATGTCCAGAGCACCCAGTGCAGCCAGCCCAGTTCCCAAGTCAGCAGCAGCAAAATGCACATACTTCCTAAATCCTTGCAAAGAGCTGATATCCTGGTGTTTTTCAAATCCAGGAAAGGGCATCCCAGATCCCCACCCTCCTCCCCTCAAGCCTGGATTGCAACAACTGAGTTGCTTCAAGATTGCCTTGAATCTCCTCACCCCAGAATCTCTGGAATCTCCTCACCCCAGCAGAAAGAGACTTGGAAAAAATAAAACAGAACAAAGCGAAGTTATAGGGCTGTAGAATGCAAAAGACCTTAGATTCCCCTTAGCCAGGTCCCTGCTCCCTACCTGGATGATCTTGGGCAAGTGGTTAAACCCTTCTGCACCTTTAATTCCTTATCCATACAATAAAAAAAAAGAAGGAAAGAAATAATGAGTGCACTTCTCTATGGTGTGGTTGTGAAGAATAAACAGATCAATACAAGCAAGGCTCCTAGAACACTGTCTAGAGTCTGATCAGCACTCCATAGACACCGCCCACTGCTGTGCAACTAACTAATGTCTGTGGAGGGCCAGCAAAAATGAGGATGATTGACAGAGACGTGTCCCCTACACAGCACATTCCAGAATTCGGTAGCTTTGGGTGAGGCAGCCCGGGATCGGGGCAGGAGCCAGTTTCCAGCATAAAGATGCCCCTCTCAGCGGGGCTTAGCGATGATGTGCAGGCCCTGCACCCAGGAAGCGTAGGATCAAATCCTGATTTTGGACTTCATAGCTACAAAACTTTAGACAAGGCTGTTATCTGTTTGAAACTTCAATTTCTTCACCTGGAAAAGCAGGATTAAAATAGTACCTATTACCTAGGATTTGTTGCAAAGAGATAAAATCCCTGAAAAGCATCTAGAATAAGGCACACAGCAAATGCTCAAAAAATAGAAACTATTATTATTATAGTATTCATCCTCATCTTTTCTTTCTTTCTTTTTTTTTTTTTTTTGCACTAGAGTATGAACCCAGGAGTATTCCACCTTCAAGCTATACCCCCCAACCTTTTTTATTTTTTTTATTTTGAAGCAGGGTCTCTCTAATTTGCTGAGGCTGGCCTCAAGCCTGAGATCCTCCTGTTTCAGCCTCCTACATACTGGGATTACAGGCATGTGCCACCTCGACTAGTTTACTCATCTTTTCTAATCCAGTATAAACAGTATGTCTTGCAGAGTCTTTCAAGCTCTCTCCTGCTAAAAGTGCTAACTCTACTTATCTCTATGATCCCTGGAGAATTTATCACTTTCCATTTTATTTAAATGACTTACCATCATATTACATCTGTCCCACTGAACTGAGAGCTTCTTGGGGGCCGGGGATTTAGCTTATTTGTTATAGAATGTTCTGACCTAACTTCCGGCAAGTAGAAGGTAACCAATAATTCTTCCTGAAGAATGAATGAATGAATGAATGAATGAATGAATGAATGAATGAATGAACGAACGAATGGTTAGGCTAAGCCTAGAAGGAGAGGTGGGCTAAGGGAGGTAGGAATTGGAAAAAAATAAAAGTGTGTAAGATCATGTCCTCTAAGCGTATAGAACATGCTGGAAATGTGTGAGGACAATTTTTCGCTTGTCTTGCTTTTATCTGATGCTTCATTCCTAAGACCCTGTGAGGCGGTGGCTGTCATTCTCGTGGGAGACTGAGAAGGCAAGGAGGAGCTCCCTGCAGACGGCCACCTGGCCAGCAGGAGGACAGATAGCTTTCAACGGGCAGGTGGGTGGGCCGCAGGTGCAGTTCCGGTGGAGTGCTATGCAGAGTCCCCCCTCATGGCCCCTCCAGACTCTTCCCCTCTGGCCCCCAGGGCCACCCTCCCCATCCTCCACCTGCCCCCCACTGTCAGCCTCCACAGGCCCTCACGAAAGCCCATACACAAGGCTCCCAAGTCTGGTCCTTTCCTGCAGCCAACACTGGAGCGGGGTAGAATAGGTTGCGATACTAAACTTGGAGGGGGGCTGGACGGGTGGAACGTCACACACCTGGCCACCAGTTGTCCCTGGCACTTGGCATTGGGACATCTGGAATCCTGGGATTCTGGGAACAGGACCTTGTTCAATCTGGGCAGGAAATTCTCTTCCCTCTTTGACCTCTCTGCTTGGCATATAGATGGGGCAGTTGGTGAAGCTGGGCAGTTACAGCCGCCCCTGCCTGAAGGACTCAGCAGAGCCATCAGGAGCATGTTGGCATTTCATCCTTCTTCTTGACCAGACTGTCCCTCTGAGTATCCCTCTCAAGTACGTACCTTCTATCCATCAGCCTGCGAGCCCCTTGCAACCCCCTTTGCACCCATCTTCACCCAGGAAGCTCATTTCTCCAGGGTGCTCTTCAGAGACACCCACTCCCTAGGTCAGTTAGTCAGCAAGCAAGTGTTTATTGAAGACTTCCTTGAGCCAGGGCCCCTGCAAGTCACCAGGCACAGCCCACCTTCTTGTGTGATAAGCATTGCACCAAAGCTTACGAATTGCTCACGTGATGAGAGTTGCAAGATCCAAGAAGGAAAGAGTGAGCTAGTGAGCTAGTGACTTGGTAGGGTGTCGCAGGGAATCATTAGCTGAGCACCACCATATGGGAAAGATTGGTTTGCCTTTGTGGACAGTTTTCCAAAGACTCCCATGCAGCACCCCCACACGCCCCCTCTGGCCTCTCCCGCAGCCTCTGCCCTCGGGGGACGTGTCCTTTGATTGCTCATTAACAGATGTGAAGGTGGCAAATGAAAGCTACTGGAGGCTGCATGTCCTGTCCTGTCATGTCACTTATCCGGGGGAGTCAGTCAATGCTTCTGAGAAAGAGCCCTGGGACTGGGAGTCCCTGTCACAGCACTGTGAACAGGGGCCTGGTCAGTGAGTGTCCAATAATTGAATGAGTAATCAGCTCAGAAAAGAAAAAAAAGTAAGGACCAAAGGAAGAATCTGAATTCAATTACTGAGGAGGAGGATGACTCGTAAGTGGGGTGACCAGTTTTCCAGGGCTGACCCCAGTGTGAGCCTGTTGTCCTCCCATCTTTATGAATCACACCAACTTTCACTCTCGAGATGTCCCAGGTCTGATGATCTTCACTCACCCTACCTAGAGCACGTTCTGTAAAGAAATGCAGCCCTGGTTCTTCGGATCACAAGTGAGGACACAAGTCCACACCACCTGCTCCTGGTGGGCTGGCAGCTCGTGTGGAAGGTCTGGGGCGTGCACCCGAATCGGACCTTCAGCTGTGAACTTGCAAAAACCCTAGTGAGAAGGGAGATTTCTGGAAAGCAACTCACAGGAACGACATTCAAAACAAATAGATCCAAACCATGAATTCCTCCACTGTATTATCAACAATGGGCATTAGATCTCACCAAAGCCAAATCATTCAGTTTTTCTTTTCTGGGCTTTGATTTCTTTGTCTTTAAAATGTAGGTAAAGCTGGGCGTGGTGGCACATGCATGTAATCTCAATGCTTGGGAGGCTGAGACAGGAGGATTGCAGGTTCAAGGACAACCTCAGCAATGTAGAGAGCCTACTTTAAAATACAATTTAAAAAAGGGCTGGAGGTGTGGCCCTGAGTCTAATCCCCAGTACCGTGAAAAAAAGGAGAGAGAGGGAGACATGGAGACATGGAGGGAGGGAGAAATGACCTATTCTACTTCCTTGATGAGCTATCGCAATATCCAGCAGGCTAATGTGTGTGCCTTCTAAAGTGAGTGTTGAGCCCAAACCAGGTGCTGCTAGCCGTTAGCTAGTTAGACATGCTTAAGTCTGCGCCACTCAACAGCAAGGGGTCCACAGCTCATCTGGCTCCTTGTGTGCCCCTCCCCCACTGACCTGAACCAGCTCAAATCTCTTTTTCCTTCCTTGCCACCATCTGAATCACCACCTCCCCTATGCCTGTGACTTCCCTCAGGGCGGGGACCTGCTTCTGGTCCCTCATTCACCACAAAGAGTAGCCGGTGGCTGGGCACCTTGGGAATGCTCAGCAATGAATGACAGAAACCCCAGCTCCGAGCTACCTCTGGGAAGCCTGCCTCAACTTCCCTGGCCAGAGCCATTCATCAAGGCTGCTGGAACCTTCTAGCTCCTTCTCCATTGGTTTTATATCAACCTTGATATTAACATCATCTGATATTGATTTCATACTGTCTGACTTTTGCAGTGCTAGTTTTTCATTCCTTGAGACTTTTCCTCCCCAGGGTATTGTTAAGATCCTTTTTTTTTTTTTTTTTTTTTTTTTTTCCGGTACTGGGGACTGAACTCAGGGGCATTCTACCTCCAAGCTACACTTCCAGCCCTATTTTTTATTCTTTATTTTGAAACAGGGTCTCACTAAGTTGTGGAGTGCCTCACTAGGTAGCTGAGGCTGGCCAAGAACCCAGATCCTCCGGTCTCAGCCTCCCAAATGCTGGGATTACAAGCGTGCGCCACCATGCCCGGCTAAGATCCTTTCTACTCAAGGAGCTCGCTGGGGGTTGCTGATTGACCCCCCTCCTTCAGTTGGGGTGCTGCTGCTCCTATACCCTCCAATTTCCATCCTCACCCCTCTCTCCTTCACCCATTACCTCCTGTCATCCCTTGGGTCCCAGCTAGAATGTCACTCTCCCCAGGACCCTACCTGCCCCCGCCCCGACTTAGAGGAATCTATCTCTTCCTTTATTGCCTCTCAGAGAATCATAGAACTCTTTTTCTGGAGCTCGCCTCAGCGGGACATTACATCAGGGTATTTGCCCTTTTTATGCCTGACTCCTTGACTGCACTATAAACCGAGGTGGAGTCCAAGAGTAGAGCACTTGCTTGCCTTGTGCTTTGCTGTATTCACCCAGCCTAGCACAGCGCCTGGAGGACGATAAATATTTATCAAATCAATGAATCACGGTGATGGGAGGAGCTTCAAGAGAAAATGTCCAAGAGCCACTTGGAGGCTCAGAGAGGGCGGGCATTCTGCTGCTGGCCACACCAGCATCATCAGCATGACTACCTGCTCCCAAGGGCAGCTCATGGGTCTGAGCTTGAGAATAGAAATTTACATATGTAGCATGGTTGCAAATGCATAAACAGGAGCCAGGTGTGGCAGCACATGCCTGTAATCCCAGTACTTGGGAGGCTGAGAAAGGAGGATCGCAGGTCCAAAGCCAGCCTCCATAACATAGCAAGTCCCTGTTTTAAAATAAAATGGATAAAATGGAGCTGAGGGTGCGGCTTGGAGGTAGAATGCCTCTGGGTTCTATCCCTAACACCACAACAATGAAAGAAAGAAAGGGGGGAGGAAGGAAAGGGAAGGGGAAGGAAGGAAGGAAGGAAGGAAGGAAGGAAGGAAGGAAGGAAGGAAGGAAGGAAGGAAGGAAGGGAGGGAGGGAGGGAGGGAGGGAGGAGAGAAGAGAGAAAGAGAGAGAGACCCTCTCAGCCCCATCAAGGGAGAGTCGCCACACCACAAATGAGGAACAGGAAGCACAAATATTTAAACCTGAGTCTATCTGGGAAGCACTCAACTAAACACTTTTCCCAATCGCATGGACACAAATCCCAGAAAACCCTGGAGGCAGGTGGTGTGCACTTCAGAAAACCTAAGATGAAGGAAGCTTAAAATAATTCTAGGAATTATTTTTAATCATGATTTTTACAGTTTTTGTCCTGATCTCTGTTTCTCACATATATGAAGGCATTAGTGGGGAAGGGGGGCTTCTTTTTCCCCTCTTCCTCCTAAAACTGTGGTTGTGAGTTCTGGAGCTGGGGTGGACTTCGTGAACTCTTGGATCCCTGGCCCTGGGATGGCGCCTCTCTGCCCTGGGTTTCCTCCTCTAGGAAAGGTGGGTGAATGAGAGTCCCTCACTGGGAGTACGAGCTTTAATTAACACTTGCAAAGTACTTCGAGGTGGGAAAGGAAAGGACCTGTTAAAGGGACTGTTAGTTGTCTGTGAGGAAATTTAATCAGGATGGGAAGCCAGCCCAACCCTCCCCACCTTCCTCCTCCACAGGACGCCATACTGGCCTTTCCTTGTCCCTGAATCCCTGCCACCAGGCTGCTGCCCCTTTCGGGGAGACTGCCTGCAATTCCTTCCCTCCATTTTTCCACATATGAAATCCTCCAGGATCCGGACCACAGGATGCAAGCCTGAAATCCTAGGACTTGGGAGGCTGAGACAGGAGGATCACAGGTTCCAGGTCAGACTCAGCAACTTAGACCCTCAGTAACTTAGCAAGTCCCTGTTTCAAAATTAAAAATAAAAAAGGTTGGGGTGTAGTGCAAAGGAATATGTCAAGACTGCAAAGTCTTCCCCGATTATTTGCTCTTTCATTCATTAGCTCATTCATTCACTAATTCATTCATTCACTCATTCATTCATTCACTCACTCATTCATTCAACAAAGTCTTGTTGAGTGCGTGGCATGTTTCAGGATCTGCAGAGACGAGGGACACGGGGACACCATGAGTCACACATTGTTGACCTCGTGTGGCAGGAGAGGAGGCTGGCACCAGACGGGTTACACGTTGCGTCCAAGGCCACCCAGCTCATCAGTGACTGAGTCAGAAGCGCAAGCCACATGTCCCAGGCTCACAAACCCAGTGCTCCTTGTCCTTTGTGCCACCACGAAACAAGGCCCAGGACGCCAGCAGGGAACACATTCCTCCCAGTCACCTGACCGGAACTCACAAGCTGGGCACAAACCGGTGACCAGTTCTGACTAGCGGGTGGGCCGTGAGTTTCTCTTCCAAACCAGTTCCCTCTCAGTAGCGCCTCCCACCGAGGGATTACCTGAGGCTAGAAAGGAAAGAAGGACAAGCGCTTCATTCTAGGTGAAAAATAATAATAATAATAATGATTTAAAAAAAAAAAAAAAACTGGGCATGGTGGCACATGCCTGTAGTCCCAGTACTTGGGAAGCTGAGATAGAGGACCAAAAGTTCAAGGCCAACCTCACCAACCTAGCAAGACCCTGTTTCAAAATTAAAAGGGCTGTGGGTGGAACTCAGAGGTAGAATGCACCTGTCCCCAGAACAAAAAAAAAAAAAAAAAAAAAAATCTGTGCTTGCCCTAATCCAATAACCTGCCCAGAGAGTCACCCCTGAGATCCTCTCAAATAAAATCTCAGAGACCCCACCCACCGCTTTCTCTCTTTTGGTGTCAGGCAGGAAATCACAGGCTAGCAGGTAGAAGCACGGGCTCTGAACAGACCCAGGAGAGATAGGTCCCAGACCTGTCTCTTCCTGGCTTCAAGACCTTGAGCAACTCAGGAAACTCCCCGAGGACTCAGTCTCCTCATCTCTAAAATGGGGCTGCTGTAAGGATTCCATAAACTTCTACTCATGCACAGCCCATGCTGGTGCACAGTTAGGGCTCCATGAAGCCACTGACCCCTCTCCCTAAGATGGGGACACTCTTGCAGCTACATACCACCATCCTGAAGTAGGGCAGCCCGCTCCGGACACTCACTGTAGCACTGCGGCTTCAGAAGTCACACGGGGTTCCTGTCCACAGCCCCGACTACCTTTCATGCTGTGATTTGGCTTTGACACCTGCGCAGTGCCGCATCGGGTTGCAGAAGGCTGGCTGAGGTCCCTTGGGGTACACGGACACCCACTTCCTCCCCTCTCCGTGGCAATCCGGGCAGCTCTGCGTGGTACACCGCCCTTTAGAAAACCATTGAGGCAGTTAATCATTGCACCAGTCACATGAGACACAGGCAAACCAGGGGGCAGGGGACAAAGGTTTGTGGGCCGAGACCTCCACCAGCCGACTCATAGGGCGCTCTCAAAGAAGAGGCTGCAAAGGGGGGACTTGGACCACCAACAGGCTTCGATTGGCTGCCTCTTAAAAGCCAGGAGGTTTTATATTAAAAACAACTTCTCACCTGTACTCTCAGATACTGGGGAGGTGAAAGCAGGAAGATCACAATTTCAAGGCCAACCCATTGGCACCCCTGAGACCACACATCGGTAAAATGGCCACATTATTTTGAAGCATAAATGAAGAGCTTCTGAGACTCTCTTTTGGTTTTGAGAGACGGTTTGAGAGATGCCCCAGATTGGCCCATTGAGCATTGTATCTAGACATAGAATAAGATCCTGCAGGAAGGAGGCCCCTCGGGGCTCAGCAAGCACCCACTCAGGAAGCTCCCTACCCATCACCTCCAGAACAAGAGGGGACTTCCCGCCACGCACGCGGCTACGGTGTCCTCAGCATTCAGAGGAGTGTGGGTGGCACGAGTGCTTGAACTCACAGAGGACTATTTGGCTCCAATCCCAACGTGTCCACTCCCTAGCTAGATGAGCTCCAGCAAATCCTTGCAATTTTCTGGTCCTCGCATTTCTCATCTGCGAAATGGGAGTTGAAGTAGAGACCTATTCATGCTTTTACCACGAGGGCTGAACGAGAGAATGTTCACCGCTTAGCAAGGTGTCTGGATCCATCTTGGTAGCATTTAACGCGGTTACACGCTACCGTCATTCAGCACTTCTGTTGCAAGATTGCAAGGGAATATATTAAAAGTGTCAGAAAGATAAATTTAATGAGCAGCATTTCTAATGCCACCATTAGTGTGGATTAGAGGATTAAATCTATTCTAATTCCTGATGTCTAGGTAACGTGCCAGGCAAGAATCCGTAAATATAAAATCACTTCTTCTACCTTTCATTTGAGAAGGAAATAACAATTCGATACATTTTTGTTCTCCTCCCTTATCGTTTGCTTATTTATATGCCCAAATAAGGTTGCCATACAAAACACGCCGTGTGGTCTATAAATAATGAACAGCTTCTCCGTGTAGTCGGCATCCACACTGGAAAGTTCTAAATGGATTTCTGCCTGAGCCTTTTCTCTGCCCTCGCTCTGACCCTAAATGTAAATATAGGCAGCTTGGTTGGCATATAAAAGGCCCAATTGACCCGCTGACCCAGTTTGCAGAGACGGCTCCTCACAGAACCACTCTAGCAGCCGCCATGGAAAAACCTTTTGGCCACACAAGCCAAAAGCTGCTCGGTTGTTCTCTGCAATTAGTCCTGGAGCCCCGCTGTGTGCCTGGCTCTGGGCTCCGAGGCGGAGGTGCTGGGAAACCACGCTGAGCCATCCAGGCCTCTGTCTAGCGCTGCCTTGATTCTAGTGTCCTGTAAGGATAAACAGTAACGACAGCTTTCCTGCGCTCCTTAAGTGGCTGACAATAACACGGGAAGATTCGGCTAGCAGGCTCACCTTCCTCTCCTCCAGGATCCGCTTCCTTCTAGTCCCGTTGCAGATCTCTCTATAGCAAACGTGCCTCTCTTTTTTTTCTTTCTTCTTTCTTTCAGCAGCCCTCATTTGCCATATTATTCCTGCTGAGTCATACAGAAAGGTGAAGCAGTCCTACTGGCTTTTGGTTATACTTGATGGAAACTGGAGGCTGGGAAATAATGGGTACTGTCCTGAGCATCACTCTAAAAATAGCCCCTGACACATGCAACCTTGTCTCGTGGAAGCGAAGGGGGCTGTCAGGCAAGCACAGCCGATCTCCCCCATCCCCACTGAACCCAGGATCCCACAGGCATGAAAAGAAATCACGGTCCATCTTCAACTTTGTGTGTGTGTGTGTGTGTGTGTGTGTGTGTGTGTGTGTGTGTGTGTGTGTGTGTTACTGAGTATTGAACCCAGGGGCATTCTACCTCTGAGCTACATGCCCCCCGGCCTGATTTTATTTATTTATTTTCGTGTGTGTGTTGAAACAAGGTCTCACTAAGTTGCCGAGACTGGTCTTAAACCTTCGATCCTCCTATCTCAGCCTCCCAAGTACTGGGATTACAAGTGTGCACCATCCCACCAGGCTTAGCATTTTCCAGTTGGCAAAGAGCTAGCCGAGGGTGTGCAGAGGTGGAAGGCTATGGAATGCTTTCTCTGATGGAACCAAATGCTTGGCTTTGTCCCCCAGCTTAGCAACTCAGTGAACTTGGGAAAAAACAAAAAACCTCTAACCTATCTAGTCTTTATCTTCTTAGTCTATTGATTGGGGTAACAACACACGAGCTTTCATAAAAACTACATAAGCGAACTCTTGCAAAGCTTCAATGTTATTGGTAGGAGTAATGTTGCTGTTCTTGTTGTCTTAAGCCTAAATCCCTGGACACAGATCCCAAGACAAGGGCTCTTGTGTAGAAGGCTTAGTGCTGCACTGCTTTCTAAGGGAGAAGGAAGAGGAAGAAGGCAGGGAAGATTTAAGCCAAGGGGTGACTTCAACTGAACTCTAGTTTTAGTCTAGTCCCATGGAGGAACTCAAGAATGTGAATGGGCCGGGCATAGTGGCGCACACTTGTAAACCCAGTACTTGGGAGGCTGAGACCAAAGGATCCAGGTTTGTCGCCAGCCTCAGCTACTTAGTGAGGCCCTCCTCAACTTAGTGAGTCCCTGTTTCAAAATAAAGAATTAAAAAAAAAAAAAAAAATAGAGCCGGGTGTGGAGGCGCACGCTTGTAATCCCAGCATTTGGGAGGCTGAGACCAGAGGATCCGGGTTCGCGGCCAGCCTCAGCTACCTAGTGAGGCACTCTGCAACTTAGTGAGACCCGGTTTCAAAATAAAGAATAAAAAATAGGGCTGGGGGTATAGCTCAGAGGTAGAATGCCCCTGAGTTCAATCCCCAGTACCGCAAAAAAAAAAAAAAAAAATAGGGCTGGAGGTGTAGTTCGGAGGTAGAATGCCCCTGGGCTCAATCCCTAGTACAACAGCAATGGCAAAAAAAAAAAAAGACTGTGAATGGCTTCACAGAGCTGCCCTACCTTGAGGCCAAGCGCTGGCCTCCCATTGCCTGCAAGCCACCATGCAGAGGGGACACAGCCACCCAAGGGAGTGTGAGATCTCCAAACATCCAGGAAGAGGGGCTCCTGTGGGCAGAGGGCAGATCTCAATAGAACACAGCTATTGGCCCTCAAAACCAAGCACCCTGCAGCTGAGCTCAGTACAGGAGAACCGGGGAGACACCAGCAACATAGACTCCACCAGGAGGAGTCACAAAGTTTGCTTCCTGTACCAATTCTGTCCACCCTCCCAGCTAGACGTCACTTCCAAGTCCCCACAACATTTGTTTCTACGGTTCTCACAGAAAACTCTTGAAATCTTGTACTGTGGCCATTGATTGTGTGATTCTTGAGCTTTCTTCTCCACCCCCATCCTCATTTCTCTAAGAGTTTTTAGAAAACTGAGTGGAGATGGGGATGTTCGTCCCACCCCAGAGCATGTGTCTGAGCCCCAGAGGCTGGCTCGGGGCTTGACACGTGACAGGCACTCGGCATACCTGGGGCATTTGATGCTGCATCCTTTGAACTGCCGAGATGCTGGATAACTCGATTCCAGTTCCCGGAAATACACGGACTAAAAACGTAATATTCAAATGTGAAATCCCAGGTGCCAATAAAAACTATCTGTGCAATGAGTGTGGAGGGTCTGATGTTTTCAGTAACTCAGTATCTAACAAGAGTGTCATGAGAGTGAGCACCTCTTTAGAGTTTGTACCCTGGATACCTCACTGCTACCCCAAATCTGCCGGAGTGTGCATCCAGAGCAGTATTGATTGATTGATTTGCCAACTACTTAGCCTGGGCCAGAGCTGGAGCTCCACCTTTGGAGGCTGTGGACATGAATACACCCCGTTTCAAGACAAAGTAGGAGGCACCAAGATAAAAGGGGGAGCCAGTCACAGCCTGAATCCTGCTCGGTGAAGGTGGATGGGGCCGGCCACAAGGGGGGCCACGCTCCAGCTGCATCCTGTAGGTGGAGGAGGGATCTGTCACCAAAGGACAATGGAAAGAAGTGGGCTGTGCACTGAGCTGGGAGAAGGAGCCCGCCACGCAACGGGGAGGGGGCGCCATGCAGAGCAGCCGGGCCTCCCGGGGCAGGAAGTGGGTCATCACAGGTGAACAGCATCAGGTTGATGGACGCAGGGTACAGTCGCTCCGGACCCCACCGCACCCACACCTTCCCCTGTGTACCTCTTCCATTTGTATGCATCCTTTACAATAAACAGGTAAATGAATAGAGGAAGAAAGAAGGAGGGAGGGAGGGAGGGAGGGAGGGAGGAAGGGAGGAAGGGAAGAAGGAAGGAAGGAAAAGAAAGAGAGAGAAAGAAAGAGAAGAGGGAAGGAGAGAAGGAGGGAGGCAGGAGGAAGGAAGGAAGGAAGGAAGGAAGGAAGGAAGGAAGGAAGGAAGGAAGGAAGGAAGGAAGGGAAAGAGAGAGAGAAGAGGGAAGGAGAGAAGGAGGGAGGGAGGAGGAAGGAAGGAAGGAAGGAAGGAAGGAAAGAAGGAAGGAAGGAAGGAAAGAAGGGAGAGAGGGACATTGTTGCTAAGGCAAATGGAATCCTTATACTACTACAACACTCATAACGGGTTGAGAACCCACTATATTTCAGAACCTTCACATTCATTCATTATTTCATTTAATCCTCACCTCCATTCTGTAAGTATTTGAGCCCACATTTGACAAGTGAGGACCCCCAGAGGTTGAGAGACAGCTCTGCATCCTCTAGCTAGTTGGAGGCAGAGCCTGGGTTCATACTGTGGTCTTTTTGACTCTCTCCTCCAAAAAGTGACGGCATCTACCACCTGGCACGGCCCTGATTTGAAATCTGCATATCTGTACCGGAGAGCAGCCATGAAGTTTGGCCGAGTCCATGAATCTCTGCACAGACTTCCTCCTGGTTGCTTGTTAAATCCTTAAATATTTCCCCTGACTTAAAAGGTTGGCATGTTCGTTAAGCTAAGAGACAGTATCTGCTCATTAATGCATGCCAAATCACCATGCAATTCCTATAGAGTTAAATTACATATTCAATGAATACACAAATAATTCATCAAGACTAGCATTGCTTCCATAAATGCCAAAGTAAAATTTGGGCTATTTACTTATCAAATGCTGATTTTTTAAAAGCCTACAATGAAATAATAAATAAATCATCAACTCAAAAGTTTAATTTGCTATTCTGGCTCAATCAGGAAATGGATGCATGGTATCGGTATCGGGTACCCTCCTGGGTTTCCAGAGAAGTGAGCATGAGTTCTTCATCCAGCTGTACGATTCTCTGTAAGACTATGAGGGCAAATCTCACACACACACACACACACACACACACACACACACACAGAGCCAAGCATATCCATACTACTTGATGGTAGCCATATCCAAGAGCAGTGTTTTTTTGTTTTGTTTTGTTTTGTTTTGTTTTTAACTTTTTTCAGTACTGGGGGGCTGAACCCAGGGTCACTCTACCACCGAGCTACATCCCCAGCTCTTCTTTTATTTTTTATTTCAAGACAAGGATTTGCTAAGTTGCCAAGGCTGGCCTTGAACTTGCAATCCTCCTGCCTCAACCTCCCAAGTAGCTAGAATTACAGGCGTGCACCACCACCATGCCTGGCAAGGGAGTAAAAATATTTAAGGTGCATTTGCTATTTCATGGCATCTGCCTGGCACCAGAGGGTTGGGATAAGGAATAGGATGACCTCACTGGGATTCCTCACAGTGTAGTCCTCAGCCTGGCCCCTCAGCACCAGCTGGGCACTTGTTAGAAATGAAACCTCAGGTCCCTCCCTCCCCCTACCAGACCTGCTGACTTAGAAACTCTGGGGGCGAGAGGGTAATTTTTCTAGGTGATTCTGATTCAGCTAAAGTTTGAACCACTATTTTAGATAGAGAAAATGCCAAACACAGGATTTTTGCTTCTATAGACCCAAGTTCAAATCCTAATGGCTAAATTCCAATTGTATGATCTTAGGCCAGTGATTGAACTTCTCTGAATCCCACTTTTATCATTTATTTATTTTTTATTTTTTCCGGTACTGGGGATTGAACTCAGGGGCATTCTACTTCCGAGCTACACCCCCAGCCCTATTTTTTTTTTTTTTTATTCTTTATTTTGAAACCGAGTCTCACTAAGTTGCGGAGTGCCTCACTAGGTAGCTGAGGCTGGCCACGAACCTGGATCCTCCGGTCTCAGCCTCTCAAATGCTGGGATTACAAGCATGTGCCACCATGCCCGGCTCCCACTTTTATCATTTAAAAATAAAACAAAAGGTTGAAGCCAGGCCTGGTGGTGCACACCTATAATTCTCATACTTACAAGGCTGAACGTGGAAGATCACAGATTTGAGACCATCCTCAGCAACTTAGCAAGACTCTCAGCAACCTAGAAAGAACTGTTTCAATTTTTTAAAAAAAGTAATATAGTTGTAATCCCAGCATTTGGGAGGCTGAGACCGGAGGATCCGGGTTCGCGGCCAGCCTCAGCTACCTAGTGAGGCACTCCGCAACTTAGTGAGACTCGGTTTCAAAATAAAGAATAAAAAATAGGGCTGGGGGTGTAGCACGGAGGTTGAATGCCCCTGAGTTCAATCCCCAGACCCGCAAAAAAAAAAAAAAAAAAAAAAGTAATATAGAATAAAATAGGTCTGGAGATATAGCTCCAAAGTAGAATGCTCTTGGGTTCAGCCTCTAGTTCAAAAAAAAAAAAAAAAAAAAAAGTTGAAAAATTAAGGCTCCCTCCTTCCTGACTGAGATAACACAGGGGGCTCTGCCATGGGAACAGCACACAGAGAGTGCTCCCTGGACTGTCTGCTGTCCTCCCTTCCTCCCTTTCTCTTGTAAATTCTGGTTCACAAGGCTCACCTCCAGAAACTCCTTTCTTGATTAGTTTCCAGTGTGAATCTGTCCCTGAGGGACTCCAGCCAGTTCCGACGGCAAAGAGACAGGTGGGGCCAGGCCTGCGGGATTCACAGGAGCTCCCCAGAGGACCCCCTGACCTGCCAGCTTGCCCCCAACAACCTGAGAAAGTGCATGGGGGAACTTTGCAAACATGCCGGAGAGCTGGAGCCCATTAGAACCTCTGTGGCGGCTTCAGGCTCACGCGGGCTGGGTGGCATGCCTAGTCTTTCCCTAGCTGTCCCCAAAGTCCTACTGGGCCCTAATTCCTTTAAATGAAACCCTTGTGCCCAGGAATCCAGATAGCAGCTTCTGTTCTTCAACAAAACCATGACTCATACACATCTACTTACTCCTTTATTCAGAGACTCTTTCTCCCATGATAAACACAAGGGTCTCACTTCCTTCAGGCCTGGGTGAAACCCCTGGTACCTAGGGGCTCCCCTTCCTTCAGTGACAGAGCATCACAGGATATTCACTGTCAGGTTACACAAATACCCATGACCTATTTTGGTATTTTTCTTAATAACTGCTCAAAGATTTTTCTACACTTCTAAGTGTGATTTTGCTTCGTTGCAAGCTACCTTCCCCCATGGAAACCAATCATCATTTTTTATGCAAATCAATGGGGAACTATGATTCAATTAACAGAAACTTACTTAACAGTCAGCATGCATTGGCTTGTTTTTTTTTTTTTTTTTCAACTTCTAATGTTTTTATAATGTCATATAAGCTGTTTTTTCTCCCCTCTTCCAGAAAATGACTACATATAAAAGACAAAATAATAATGAAACCTGCACTAGGTAAAGCACTTACAGCACTTCAAAGCCCTCTGATTTTTTTATCTCTGGCCAACAGATATTCTCAGACTCATTCCGAAGAAGGGAAAGAAGCACAGAGAGGTCATACATGTTATATGGGGTCACATAAGTTGGTAGAACTCCCCACCACTCCAACAAATCCCAGGTCTTTCTTGGGTGGAAATAAGTCTATGATTAAATGCTAAATATATTATCTACTCCTTAGTAATAAATTCCTTATTAGCAGAATTAGGTCACAGCTACAAAAGTGGATCTCCCCGCCCTTCTCCCTCTCTGCTAAGAAGAGACTTTTTTGGAATTTTACCCATGCAAATCTGAACAGGGATTTGAGTTCTTTGGCTAAAAGGTTTTTCTCAGAACACGGGCAGCTCTCCAGACTTCTGTGTTATAATGAATATTCCTACTATTTTTGACTTCCCCGTCTTCCAAGGCCATGACTACCCAATCTGGCTGCGGTGAGGATGTCGTTACACTAAATCAATTGAGTTCTGCAATGCAGGATTTTTCTCAGAACTAATTCGCAGAGATGGTATCACTGAGGTTACAGAGGAAGAGAATGTCCTAGCCAGGACACTGGTCCCATTGATGTTTTAGTTGGGTAGCGAAAGTATAACTGTGAGAAGAGAAGTTGAGGCATATACTGAAATAAGTTCTTAGAACAAGATGCAAAAATAAATAAATAAATAAATAAATAAATAAAAATCCACATCAAGCCGGGCATGGTGGTGCATGCTTGTAATCCTGGTACTTGGGAGGCTGAGACAGGAGGATCGGGGATCCACAGCCAGCCTCAGCTACTTAGTGAAGTCCTCCACAACTTAGTGAGACCCTGTTTCAAAATGAAAAATAAAAATAGGGCTGGAAGTATGGCTCAGAGGTAGAACGCCCCTGAGTTCAATCCCCAGTACAACAAAATAAGAAAAAATCCACATCAATTTTTAAACCTCTCACATTAAATCAAGGATACAAACGTAGGCTTAGTGCCACCCAGAAATTGGTAGCTCTCTTCCGAGGTTAATTGGTCCTCCAGGCAGCCCTTCTAGTCAGGGCCTAAGTTGACCCCCACAAACAGTCTTTGTCCCTGAGATAGCCATGCAGATCTGGTCCAAGTGAAGCCTTATAATTGAGAGGGGACACATGGAGATTTCTTTGAAGAGCGCTGTTCCCCACCCAAGGAAAGCGTTGCTTTCTCGTACCATAAGAGTTACCCTTTGCTGCATAATGTATCACACCACAACTCAGTGACTTGAAATAACGATCTATAATTTCTCATGGTTCTGAGCCTGTAAAATTCAGGAGCAGCTTGGCTGGCCAATTCCTGCTTGTGATCTCAGGAAATTGTAGTAAAACATCGTCCAGGGCTGTAGCCATCTGGAGCCCCTCCAAAGGAGGACCATGTATACACCTGGCAAGCTAGTGCTAGCTTTGGACCAGTTCTCCAAGGTATTCTCTCTATCAGGCTACTTGAGTGTCCTGACAACATGGTGGCTGGCTTCCCTCAGAGCAAACAAACCAAAAGCCTAAAGCCAAAACTGCAATGCTGTGTGTGTGTGTGTGTGTGTGTGTGTGTGTGTGTGTGTGTGATTTTTAACTGGGGATTGAGCCCAGGAGCATTCTACCTCTGAGCTATACCCCTAGTCCTCTTTTTTTTTTTTTTTGAAACAGGGTGTCACTAGTTTGCTGAGAGTCTCTAAGTCGTTGACACTAGTATTGAACCTGCGATCCCCCTATCTCAGCCCCTCAAGTATTGGGATTGCAGGTATGTGCCACCATGCCAGGCTGCTGCAATACCTTTTATAACCTACTGACCTACTCTTATAAATTATGGCCTGTTATTTCTGCAGCATGTAACACAGTCTTCTGTAGAGTTAAGTAAGAACTTTTCTACTCCTTTCCCCACTCCTTCCCTGAATGCCAGCCCTGGCAGTTCTAAAGCCTCAGGCCCCACGACAGAGGAGAAAAGAGCTGGCAAAGATAGAAGACAATTCTGCCTCTTCCCCAGCTGCTGGCTTCTGTCCTGAGCTGGAGAAAGGTAAAGGCTCCACCTCAGTTGATAGAGAATTATATAGCACCAGGCATTTTAATTCCTCCATTGAGAAGCTGTTTTATGATAAAAACAAGAGGGACTAGAAAAGTTTTGGGGCTTGTCCCAGTGTTCTTCTTGGGCCATGGGGCATAATAGGCCCCCACAGTGGAGTTAAAGGGAGCAGACAGTGGTGAGCTGGGCAAACACCCCTTATGATTCCCTCCCACAAGTCCTGCTTGCTCAACAAGGCTTTGGAAACATCCAAAACGCACTTGGGAGAACAAGAGGACACTCAAGGCGGGAGACGTGCTGTGACGTGAGCTCCTCTTGTGACACTGAAATTGATGCCAGAACTCAGATCCATTTCATAGTTTTTTTTTTTTTTTTTTGCTTTTTTATATGCTGTTTATTCTGCTCAAAAATACTCTACTCTCTGATTCACTTTCTATCATTTGTCTCCTTCTGAGACAGGAGGGAGAGTGTATGTATATGTATATGTATACACACACATATATATGTACATATATATGTAGTCTGACTTAAACCAGAAATATCCAAAGAGATGAAAAATAGAGCTAAAAGTGACATATATGAAAAAGCACCAAGAACTAGAAATGAAAAATTTTAAAAAAAAAAAGGCCTGTAATTCCAGTACTTGGGAGGCAGAAACAGGAGGATCAGCCTCATCAACTTAAGGAGACCCTGTTTCAAAATAAAATAATAAAAAAAACAAGGACAGCTCTCTGATACCTTACGTTACTGACAGGTACGATAGCTGGACCACAACTTTGGCTCTAAGTTCACCAGCAGTTAATATGAAAAAAGAAACTTAGTCTAGACCCACGGCATGTCCATAAAGCAGAAATGCACCCTGTGTCAGGGAAAGCAGAGTTATTTCTGATCCTGAGATAGACAGTTCAATTGCTCCTGGGGTTCTCTTAAAGAGATATGCAAGGTACAAGAAGTGAGCAACCTGCCCCACAGCGTCCTTTCAACAGATACGTTCAGCTGGGTGTGCTGGCATGCTCCTGTGGTCTTAGTATTTGGGAAGCTGAGACAGAAGAATCACAAGTCCAAGGACAACCTCCCCAACTAAGCAAGGCCCTCAGCAACTTAGTGAGACCCTGTTTCAAAATCAAAAATAGGGCTGGGGGTATAACTCAGGTAGAATGCCTCTGGGTTAAATTCCCAGTACCAAAAAAAAAAAAAGACACTTTGAGAATGTCCTTCAGCAGGCCGGGCGTGGTGGCACACACTTGTAATCCCAGCATTCGGGAGGCTGAGACCGGAGGATCCCGATTCGTGGCCAGCCTCAGCTACCTAGTGAGGCACTCTGCAACTTAGTGAGACTCGGTTTCAAAAAAAATAAAGAATAAAAAATAGGGCTGGGGGTCTAGCTCAGAGGTAGAATGCCCCTGAGTTCAATCCCCGGTACCGCAAAAAAAAAAAAAAAAAAAAAGAATGTCTTCAGCCTGTGACAAAGGCATCGCCACTAGGGGAGACTCACCACGGTCCAGGTTTATCCCCAGTGCCTCCGGGCACTGTGCACTCAGGTTCCAGCCTCTATCACTGCACTTCCCATTTCTCTCTGTAATCGTGTCTACATACGTCTCTCTCCCTCTTCGGTTTCGAGTAAACTGAGAGCCATAAACTATGTCGCACTCCTCTCTGGGCCACAGTCGCTCAGCATTTGGCTTGGTTTGTATACCAGACATGGGTACATATTTCCTGCATAGATGGGAAACTGACAAATTAATGCTGCTGTACTGTGCAAGGCAACAGGCAGGGCCAGAGACAAATGAGGGGGTGTCGTTTAGTCTGGATCAACCAAGAAACACAGATCACATATAAACTTGATCGGCTAGCCTGTGAGGTACAAGCAGCAAGGGTTGGGGGCGGGGGGTGGAATAATCCTAGCTCCTTGCCAGCCTTGAAGATAAACCAGAACATACAGTGCAGAGGTCATGGCGAGAAAATATCCCCAAACTTGTTGTCAAACACATGTTGGTTATTTATTACTCCTGGCCCTATCCCTATAGGGATGCATGATAAATTCTTCCAAAATAAAAATATCCAGCCAGGCATGGTGGCACACACCTGTAATCCCAGTGCTTAGGAGGCTGAGACCGGAGGATTGTAAGTTTGAAGGACAGCCTTAGCAACTTAGTGAGACCCTGTTTCAAAATTAAAAAATGAAAAGGGCCAGGCATGGTGGTATACACTTGTAATCCCAGTACTTGGGAAACTGAGACAGGAGGATCGCAGGTTCTCAGCCAGTCTCAGCTACTTAGGCCCTCCACAACTTAGTGAGACCCTGTTTCAAAAATAAAGACTAAAACTGGGGTTGAGAGTGTAGCACAGAGGTAGAATGTCCCTGGGTTCAATTCTCAGTACCAAAAAAAAAAAAAAAAAGTAAAGGACTAGCTTTGTAGCTCAGTGATAGAACACCCCTAGGTTCAATCCTCAGGACCATACACACACACAAAAAAAATAAGTATAAATAAGAAATTAAAATATACTTTGTGCTGGGCATGGAGGCGTACACTGGTAATCCCAGCATTTGGGAGGCTAAGACTGGAGGATCCAGGTTTGGGGCCAGTCTCAGCTACCTAGTGAGGCCCTCTGCAACTTAGTGAGAACCTGTTTCAAAATAAAGAATAAAAAATAGGGCTGGGAGTGTAGCTCGGAGGTAGAATGCCCCTGGGTTCCATCCCTAGTACCGCAAAAAAAAAAAAAAAAAATCCTTTGTATTCATCTGGAAGCGATGGGGAAGGACAATCCATCTCGTGGTCTCTGTCCTCTGTGGTGAGTGGCTCTCTATGGTCTAGAATTGATGGTGACCAACGGTGTCTGATCTCACTCCCTCAACTCCTCTCACTCCTCAACGACTAGCCGGGAGTGGTGGCACAGGCCCTCAGCATCTCTCTTGGGGGATGGAATCCCGAGAGATTCCCGAGACGCAGAATAAAAGAAAGAGTGAATTAGGAGGGGTGTCTCCTCGTATAAGCTTCTCGTCCAGTGGATTTTGAAGAATGAAGTCCAAGGACAATTGGAGGATATAGAAATACAAAAGTCTATTTTAAGTCACAGAAAGATAGAAGACAATAACAGCTCCCCCCTACAACAGAGAGTAACCACCCAAGCTTTTGAGAGGTGGGCTTTTAAACTTTATGGAGGTTTCCCATCTGCTCTTTTATGATTGGTCAGAATTGGGTTTGGGGGAGCCAATGTCTTTTGACCAACTTCAGTTCTTGATTTGAGTCATTACCTAGTGGGCTCGTGGGCCCTGATCGCTTGGCACCCACCACTCTCTCACTTCCTTGCACCTCACAGAAGGTGACACAGATGGCCTTTTTTAATCCCTCCTGTTTCCTGGTCCTCTGCCCTGCTTCGCTAGCGACAAGTTATGACAGATTCCTCACACTCGAATCTGTTCCGAGGATACAAGCATGGGTCCCGTTCCCTCACCCCATGGGGACACGGCCCTTTTCCACGAAGCCCCTGCGGCATTTCTTCCTAACTTGTCCAAAGGTGATGCGAACTCCCTTCGAAGCAAAAGTTGGCAAAAGCGCCCATCTCAACACAAATGTATTTCATGAAATGTACACTATGCCGAGCCCCCGAACATATCTAAATGTGTATTTTTAAAAAAATCACTGGGCTGGTTTAAAATATTCACAGAACCAAAGCAGTCCCTCTAGAACACTGGAAAAAAGATTGTCAGGCAAGGCCTTCTTCCCGCTGGTGGATATCTGAACAACACATCTTACTACGTGTATTAACATAATTTCAGAAGAGTGACTCCCTTCTAATCCTTACTTCTAAAAAACAAAAAAAGAAAGAAAGAAATGTTTATTTCAGCCCTACATTTCTCTACCTGAGTCTCCAGTCTGAAGACCACATCCTTTTTGAAGACTTCAGCAATTTCTGTGGAGCCATGTTTAAATTGGGCGAGTGAAAAACTAACTCCCTGTAATAAAAGTGGCATTGTTTTGCAGTCAGGTAATTCCCAGTGGGCTCACTTTTTACTTTCCATGGGAATAGTCCTTGAGGAAGAAAGGGCCTTTGTTGAGTTTTGTTTTGTTTTGCGAACAGTCAATTGGTTCTTTCTACCTTCCCTTTGGGGCGCCAATCTTTCTGAAGACAACCACAACGTTCAAGCAGAAGTAATGAAGAAGGAAAGAAAGAAGGGATCTGTACACAACCCATTTGTCATGATCTGGGATGTTTTCATGTCATATTTTTTCCTCCACTGGCCTCTAGTCTGGTCCAAAGAGGACTCCTGCCCAAGCTCTTCGTTTCCTGCATACACAGGAGCAGAGGAGCGTAGTGTGGAGGGGAGGGAAGCCTTGGGGTAAGTTCCCTCTTTCTCAAGCAAGGCCACACCTTGAGTTTCTAGAAGCTTAAGTGACTTCTCACCTAAAAACCCTCTGAGCTTGATCTTGTTTGGCTTCAGATAAGAGACCTGAGATTTTAATTGTTCTCAATTGGTCTGTTTATCAGGGCAACTGCTTCAATGTTTTTTTCCCAGGACAAATGATTAGGTTCTCTAGTCTTTATCAGGCTATTGCAGTGTGTGTCTCAGGTGTGGACTTAACTTTGTCCTCTCGTCCTCGACTTCCTGCAGCCGTTACCTTTCCACAACTAGGGTGTGAGGAGTTTGAACACATGCACTCACCCACTCGCAGGTGTGCTCAGAGTTGTGTCTGGAAGCTTCTTTGTAACCAGTGACTACACGGATCCAACTACAGAGTCTGTGTCTTTAAGGAGAAATAAGACACTGAGTATGAAGGAAATCAGGAGAAGGAAAGAAGGAAGCAAGGAAGGAAGGAAGGAAGGAAGGAAAGAAAGAAGGAAAGAAAACAGAGAGTGATACAAAAACTAGGAAAGCTCAATGGGTTAGAAAGACAGGAAAGGAGCCAGGTACAGTAGCACAGGCTTGTAATCCCAGTACTTGGTAGGCTGAGACCAGAGGATCATAGGTTCAAGGCCAACCTCAGTAACTTAGGAAGACCCTATATCAGAACAGAAAAATAAAACAGGACTGGGGATGTAACTCAGAGGTAGAATGCTCCTGGGTTCAATCTCCAACACCAAAATAACAAAAAACAAAAACAAAAGAACAAAAACCAGAGAGAGAGAAGGGAAAGCAATAAGTGTCTCCACTGAGCTAAACACAGGGCTAGGCTTTTTACGTTTTGTTATTTAATCCTTTGGACAACTTTGAGTGATAATGTTATTGTCTCTTTTAACAGACGAGGAAGTTGAAGTTTAGAAAAGATGAGTAGCTTGCTTAAAGTTATATAAACAATGAGTGGTAGAACCTCCCAAGTAACCCAGTCATTTTTTAACTTTTTACCAACAAAGTAACAGGTTCAGAGAGCAATTTGCCCAAGGCTAACAGGGAACATGATTCAAGCCAGCTCTGCTACCCCAAGATAAATTCAAGGCAATGCATAAAACCCAGAATTTGGAAGGTGAATAAATATATACAATGAGCCGGGCGTGGTGGCACACACTTGTAATCCCAGCATTTGGGAAGCTGAGACCAGAGGATCCGGGTTCGCAGCCAGCCTCAGTTGCTTAATGAGGCCCTCCGAAATTTAGTGAGACCCTGTTTCCAAATAAAGAATAAAAAGAAAAAAAAAAATAGGGCTGGAGCTGGAGCTCGGAGGTAGAATGCCCCCAGGTTCCATCCCCAGTGCAAAAACAAATAAATAAATACAATGAAACCTCTTGTCTTAGCTCAAATACATCTCAGCCATCCACCATCCAGGGAGCCTAGTGGAGGAGAGATGTAGGCTTCTGTTAGTCAGGATAGGCTAAGTAATGCTGCAGTAATAAACTCTGACATCTCAGTAGCTCCACATAAAAACTGTTTGATTCTTATTCACACCATGTCCATTGCAGATCCAGCAATTCTCTAGTACAGCTTTCTTTGAGACTCCAGGATCCAAGATTTTTTCCACCCTCTGGTTCACCCATCTCAGTGGATCAATTCCTTGGTCACCCTAAAGAAGAAGAGAAAGAAAAGAAAGGCACAGCAGTTGCCTGGGCCACTCACAGTCCATCAGCCAGAACCAATCACTGTCCCCAGCCTTCCTGCAGGGCAAGCTGGGGGACATGAGAAGCCCCAGGAGATGTGGTGAGCGCTAATGGTCTGAGCCACGTATTCTAACTTTCCTCGTATTCTAACTTTCCTCGGCACCATTGTTGAACTTTCAGTATCTCTTTTTAAAAAAAAAACAAACACCGGTGAATCCCTCTGCCAGCCTGTTGGGAGGAGTGACAAGCTAAAGCAATTGCAAAACACTTTCCACAGCCCAGCACCTGAAAGCTGAGTCATGATGGGGACCTTGAGAGGCTCCCAACACTCCAGAAAAGTCTGTGGTCCCTGCTGAGGCCTCCTTTCATAGTAAAGAAATGCAGGGACCCTCCACCAACAGGATTCACAAAAGTGATCACATCCACGATCGGGTATCACTGACTGCTCTCAGAAAGGGAAATTCTAATTGAGGCTCTTTGAAACATAATGAGTGTTTACCCGTGCACAAGACATATTCCCATGCCCACGGGAAGACCTATCAGCTTTTATTATTAGCTGTGATATGCCCAGGGAGGGATCTCATTAGTAAGTCCTTGGACCTGAGCTTAGGGCAAAGGAGACGGTGGGCGGGATCTGATAGAACCTCAGGATTCGGGTTTCTCACCCTCACACCCAGTTTCTCTCTTTCTTCCATCTCTCCGCATCATCCCAGGTTCTGGTCAGGAGAAAAGACATCACTGTTTTTGTTTTGTTTTTCTTTTTTGCAAGTGACAGAAACCCAACTCAAACTGGCTTCTAGCAAAATGGCAAATGCTTCAGCTCAAATAACCAAAAACTACAGTATAGAATAAGTCTTCCTAGAAGAGAGCAACACAGAGGAAAGCAGGTCCAAGAGGAAGAGAGGGCAGAGCTTTGTTGGGGGTTTGTTTGTTTCTCTTTTTTGAGGGGGAAGGGGTCTCACTGTGTTGTCCAGGTTGGCCTTGAACTCTACTCAAGCGATCCTCCTGCCTCAGCCTCCAGAGTAGCTTTGCATACAAACACCTACTATGCCCCGCCAAGAGACCAGAGGTTTGAAGACTTGGCCACACTGGCTTGATCCAACTGTTCCTGAAGGAAATATGTGGTTGGGCAAGCAATCAATTTGAGGGTTTCTTAAATGTGTTGTAATGTTTTATTTGCTTGGGCTGGTTGAGTATTAGTTGATATTGTTTCTAGCTGAAAGAGCCCTGGTCAGTGAACCTGCTGAAGTATTCCGGTTTGGTTTACAGGCTCTGAGGAGCCCCACAAGGATGGGATTTTGATCCAAAGGAGGACAAAAGCAACCTGTCCTGTGAAAAGCGTGGATGATCACTGTTTCTCTGTCTTTCCTGAATCAGTATTCACTCATTTGTTCCATTAGAATGTACTATATGTCAGCCAAGCCTGGTGGCGCACGCTTGTAATCCCAGTACTTGGGAGGCTGAGACAGGAGGATTGCAGGTTCGAAGCCACCTTCAGGAACTCAGTGAGGCACTCCGCAACTTAGTGAGACTCTGTTTCAAAATAAAGAATAAAGTAGGGCTGGGGGTGTAGCTCAGAGGTAGAATGCCCCTGGGTTCCATCCCCAGTACCACAAAAAAAAAAAAAAAAAAAAAAGAATGTACTAGATGCCTAAATGCCTACTAAATGGGCCATGTCCCAGGGGCTGAAGGAATAGATGGGACGACAGATGAGATCTCTGCCCTTTGGAGTTTATAGTCTAGGATGGAAAATAGATACAAAACGAATGGATAGGGAAGTCACACTGATGGTCAGATGGAAGAGTTGGGTAAGTATTGATTCCATTTCAGGGAGGTCTCAGCTCAAGGGAGAATGTCCTTGGGTTCCATCCCCAGACCAGCAAAAAAAAAAAAAAAAAAAAAGAAGTTCCCAAAGCCTCCTGTCACGCTGTCAACTCTGTCTCATCTGGGTGTCTGGAGCGAGTCACAAGGCCAGCCACATCCAGCTCCTGCTGGTACAGGATGGCACGGGCATCCTGAGGACGCATGTGTTCCTGCTGCCTCTGCCCTCCCCTCAGTCTTTCACTTGGTAGCATCTAATCCCATTCTCCTTCAACCTCCAAGCAGTTCCAAATGGTCAAGAGCAGTTCAGCAAAACGGATTCTTGTTGTCGGTTTGTACTAAGGATTGAACCCTTAGTACAAAGGGCTGAAGGTAGCAGTGTTCTACCTTCAAACTACACCCCCTACACCTTTTTGTTTTTATTTTTTGTTGTTGTTTTGTTTTTAAACAAGTCTAAGTACTGAATATCTCACTAAGTTACTGAGGCTGACCTTGAACCTGTGGTCCACCTGTATCAGTGCTAGGATAGAGACATGTACCACCACACTTGGCTCTTTCTTCTTCTTCTTCTTCTTCTTCTTCTTCTTCTTCTTCTTCTTCTTCTTCTTCTTCTTCT